>CAKAOI010050158.1:0-36785 GCA_916701655.1 Sebastiscus albofasciatus | reverse complement strand
CGTTTCTCTCTGCGGAGCCCCGTCACTTCACAAGACACGGGAAACCTCTGTTGGTCTGGAGGAGCTGCAGCAGTTATTTCTACACAAACGTCCACTGTACATTCACTAGATATTCTCAGAGCTACTAACTCTTCTGCAGTGTGGAGTGTGCGCGCATGCACGTGAGAGTGGAGCGCGAGAATGAGCGTGGTGTGTGAGTGAAGGCAAGCAGGTAGTCAGAGGAGCAGAGTACAGCAGAGACTCCGGTCCTGGAGACCAAAGCTACGGTCTCCCCCGTGTCCTCCGACTGCAACCAACACTGTTTAACAGACGGGCTTCACTAGATACAACCAAGAGGTTTTGGTGCTTCACTGTAGTTTGTGTTGGAGTCTGAGTCTGAACAGCGTAGCCAATACGGTACGCTATGCCTGCCCAGCACCAAACTGCTAACATACGGAATTAGAGACTGCTAGCATAGTGGAACATTTACTAAAGAGCCAGACTATTCACCAGGTGGTCAGAAACAACAGAAGAGAATACTAATGTTGCTCCATGTCTGCTGGATATGTAAATAGCTTTGTCACCATTTTAACTCAGAAGTTGATATGTTGTTGTAGGCTTAAGATTTCAAATGAGGAAATACAGATTTGCCAGTTGATAATGAACTGACAGTAAAAGATTAATTACGTAAGTGCTTTCCACATTTGTGCTAACCTCAGATGCAGTCACATCATCAGTAAAAAAGAATCTTCCTGATTCACAGACCTACAGTATGTTGTAGTTAAAACCCGACTATTCTACAATGCATCTGTAGGTTCTTTAAAGCATGTAGGACTTCATAGGCAAGACAAACAGTTGAACTGTGGCTAAAATAGATAATGAATGATTTATGGACTGGACCAGAGACGAAGGTCATTGTCATGCCACATCTGATGAGTTGATGGTTGAGTAGAGAGAAGTGTTCTTTCATACCAGAGGAATGTTGTTACTGACAAGCACACAAGCAAGTCTGTGCACTGTAAAGAATCTGCAGAGGATTCTTTGAATTGCAGGATGTGGAAGTAGCAGCAGAAAATCATCAAGTAGAGAGAAACGTTGCACTAATAAAGACCAATTCCCGACAATGTGAATTACTCTTTGTGAGTCAGGATGAGTGGAAACCACAAAGAGAGGGAAACAAGTGCTTCTAAGTTCATCATCATTCACATTTTTGATATGCAAAGAATATACATGTTGTGGAGTTGATTTAATGAAGTGTCTGATAATTTAGCTGTAGGAACATGTGAACAGCTCTCATTAATGTCTAAATAGCACATATTTAATGCATGCTGATGTAAAACATGCCATGATAAATAGGTTATTAATAATTTTTTATACTTGTTTCCGCCCACTACGTTGAGATGAGACGCTTAAGTCTGCCTTTATGTTAATTCCAAGGTGGTATTGAGAGTGTTTTCGTCCCATTCCTTTCTTTGGATAATGGGCACTGCAATATAAAAGTATAACGAAACACTGAACAAGCAAATGTGCCAATACAGCGGAGAGGTGACTGAGTTTCTAGAGTATTCCTGTGGCGATGGGGAACCAAAGCATAAGGAGGAAGTATCTTTTTTTGTTTGGTATTGGTTAAATAAACGGTGGTGGGTGATGCATTTCACAAGTTCATCTTATGTGAGTGAGCATTATGGGGTTACCCATGTGAGAATTCTCAGCTTGCTCACAAAAGTAAAAGAATCAGTGAATAGAGAGGGGGGTGGGGGGGAAGCTGGAGAGCTCTACACACTAAAGTTAGCCATTATTAAAGCCCTGAAAACACTGCACAGATTAATGGTTTAAGGGGCCCGATCCACGCTGAATGAATTCTTTAAGAAGTAGGTCCCACTGTTATAACATGAAAGGAACCCTCTGCCATGTACCTGACAGTACAGACAGCTCTCTACTCCTTAAAGCTAAACCATTTTCACAGATTCAGATTTCTTTTTCCAATACACTTTTTTTTTTTACATGTTACATATTTCAAATAGCAATGTTTTGCCGATAAGTATATATGCTGTAATAATCTTGAGACTTTCTGCATGCTTATCCATATGAAAATAGTCCCCACATTATTAATCCTGTGACGTTTATGTATGTTTATACAGTATCATTTAACTTTAGGCTATATTTGAAATACATTTGCATATTATTCTGCATTGTTGACCTATTTCAGACTGTTTTGGAATGCTGTAGCACAGTAGGTGGTCTGAGAGCACTTCACACTAAGTTAAATTACCATGATAAAAGCTGAGGAGGTCTGACAGTATGGTAGATCTCAAGTTCTATTCAATGAAATGTATGTCAACTGAAAGTGCTTAGCTGGTAAATTATTCAAGTAACCTACTAATACAGATCAAGAATAGATATTTACACAGAGAATTATTAGGATTTCTACAAGCAACTTAACTGACAAGCAATAGTTTGACATTTTGGGAATTTGCTTATTCACTTTCTTGCTAAGAGTTAGATCATATCCGAAGTGAACATAGTCACCGTGATGTCATCCACTGGTTTGTAAACTCGGGTTTTGAAGCTTCGAGTTATGCATTTTGGCTGTCGCCATCTTGGTTTTTGACCGTCGCTATATGTTGGGTTTTTTTGCAACCAGAAGTGACACGAGAGGGTGGAGCTAAGTACAACCAAATGCTGAATAAAACATTTTTAGGCGAACAAAATGGTTATAATTAACTTTCGTGAACAGAAAACACACTGTGAAAGGGTTAAAGTTGTAAGAAGAAAACATGGATGGTAGCGACCTGTCAATCACAAGGAAGCCCCGCCCTAAAGCATCCCCTGCTTTATGGTCTATGTGACTCTAAATAGGACCATCATTTTCGAAATGAAAATCATGCTGTATTGAAGAAGACTTGAAACTAGTGATTGAGACCATAAACTCATGTTTACAATGTTTACTGAGGTAATAAATCAAGAGAGAAGTAGGCTCATTTTCTCAGAGACTTCTATACAATTAAATGAGTCGCCCCCTGCTGGCTGGTAGAGAGAATGCAGGTTGAAGGTACTTCCGCAGCTTCAATTCACCAGAGGTGCCCACTGAGTTAGATGAGAGGATCAATACCACTCTCATCTCTTTCCGCTAAATATGAAGCTACAGTCAGCAGATGGTATGGTTAGCTTAGCTTAGCATAAAGACTGGAAAGAGAAGGAAACAGCTAGCCTTACACGCACACATTTCCAGTCTTAATTCTAAGCTAAGCTAACCGGCAACTGGCTGTAGGCCTATATTTAGCGGACAGATGTGAAAGTAGTATCGATCTTCTTATGTAAATCTCTGCAAAACATATTTCCCAAAATGTCAAACTATTCCTTTAAATTCAGTTTTTATTCTGATAAATCAGTAAAACAGCATCTTAGAAGAGGACTATAATTTTCAATTATGATCAGATGACAAGCCCCCAAAAGGCTAATCTGTAATTCAACGATCAGTAAAATGTGTGAATGTAATTTATGTGGAGAAAAATATTCTGATTGGAGTGTTAATGACAGTGTGCAGTGTAGTAGAAACTACCTTAAAAATTAGAGTGCAAAATAATCTTAGCATAATTAGTGTTCAATTAGAGAGCAGAACATCACGGATGGATACCGTTTAGGTTGCATTGAAAGCTTCTTAGCTTTGCATGAAATATGCAAAAGCTTTCTGATTAAGAATAGAACATCAATAATTGGTCAAGCTATTTTGATATGTGCTGGATGTGCAGCTTAAAGAATAACAAAGTAATTAATGATAAGAACAAACAGTCATTGAAGTGTCATGTTATAAACAACTGATGTAGGTTCAAGACTTCACCAAAACACAGGTGCTAAATTTAGACTTGCACTTGTTATAGAAGATGAAAAACACTTAATGAATAACTTTCTGTTTGAAGATTAACCATCTTTTTTAAATTCACCAACACAACTTGCTTGTTTGTTCAATATTCTACCGGTCAAACAGAGTTTATGGGACGTTTGATGTGCTTTTGTTTTATGTCCCACCCTGAAATGTCTGCTAGAAAACACGAACAAAGTCCAATCCAGTAAATGTTCTGTGTGGGAGTGAGCGATCCTACCAGAGGTGTAGTCTGGGTATCTGCAGGGCAGCAGATGGGTCACCAGAGCCTGGCTGTTTAAGCAGGGAGAGGGGTGGGGGTGTGGGGGCGAGGTGTGGTGCTGGCAGAGTGGGGGATTATATAGTCTGATGGTTCAAATATTAATTTCTATCATCTGCAGCAGTAATATTAATCCTGACTATAATATCCTATCTACTAGACACAGTTTGGTCTGGCATTTGAGGGAGAAAAACTACATCTTCTTTCCATGCAAACACATAAGTGGAGTAATGATAGAAGCAAATGCAGTTAACGGTAATGTGAGGTCATTGTGGTTAAATAAAAAAATTTTAAAGAAAGATGTCAAAAGTGCATTTTATGTAAGTTTCCCAACTGGCCACAGCAGCAGTTTGAATTTCAACACCACATATTCTCCTGTTTTCTAAACTCCTTCCTCTTTTCTCAGTGGTGATGGCCACTGATGAACATTCAGAGAGGCCTACCCGTACAAAGCTGCTTACAGCCTCTTTTAGCACAGCCGGGACAGTAGGGTTTATACTTGATAGGGGATTTCTGCCAGCAGCCAGCCCTCTTTCAAAACCATAATTAGGCCACCCACATTCACAGTCATGCGCCTCAGATGGAGACTCTGTACGATGTTGGGACCTTCCACACTGAGAACATGTAATGATTTATAAAAAGAAACCAAAGGTGTAAACTATGGGCTGAATAAATAACATGGTTACGTGCTGTCCTGGCTGTTACAGAAAACTCATTTTTATTTTTCATTTCCTGCTGTGTTTTGTTATGGGTATTATGTTATTTAATACACCAGTGATAGTATTAAATGAGAAAACAAAGACAAGAGGAGCAGGCTACTCTATTCTATAACAGTGTTTGTTTTTCAGATATCCTCTGAAGTGCTTCTCATCGTGTAAAATGATATCTTTACATTGCTTTGTTACTTTGAAACCAGTATGAGATCAGATGCTGTGTTTTTAAAGACTTTGGTTAACATTGCGTGCAGAAAGTTATGTAATTTCCATCTATAGGTGTTTCTCATGTTGCGTGCGGGAGTACATGGAAGGGGGAGTATCTGCTCCTGTCGAGAACCTGATTGGTCTGATTGAGTGACGTCTATGATTGACAGAGACACGGACCAATCAGCAGCCGAGTCTCGTCCTGCCCCTCGTTGGCCGTGGAGGCGCCGTACTAGGGAGCATTTGGTCCGGGACCGGGGAAGCGTGCCGTTATGTCGGCTTGTAACAGTTTGTACTGCTCGTTAAACCGCATTTAAACGCCGCTGGAGCGTTTGTGTTTTTAACCGTGCTGGTAGAGGATGTGTTTAGGGTTGCGTGTTGTTGATAATAGCCCATAATTGTGAGGTTTAACGCAGAGGAAGAAGACGACTCGTTGGACTCATGCAGACTCTGGTATGTAGCTGCTCGCTAGAATGTTACTGTTAAAAAGTGCTACTTTAATACGCTAATGTGCTGCTGGTCATGTCGCTACATGTTCCTGAAGGCTGGTACGTTACACTGAAGTTACTTTCTAGCTTTGCCATAACTTGCATAACGTCATTTATTTATTTATATAAGTTATTTAACTATGTTCTAAAACGAAGTACTTTCCTGAGGGTTGTTTTCTTCTCATCACTAAAGGAAACACACCATGTCAACATCTAGTAAACTCTGACTACTTCCAGTACATCTATTCAACGCTAGCCCATAATGTTAGCTAGTGAGCTAACTGAGCTAGCTGTTCAGCAGACATCTTCTCACTAACCTTACTGACTCCTCTCAAACTAACAGAACAATACAATAGAACAATGCTTTACAAATCCACACATTTTCCGCCAACGCGTTTTACAAACCTACCAGAGATGTTTCTATTTAGTTCTATAACAATGAACAATGTAAAGTGTTTAAAGTGATCATGCTGATGTTAGCAGTCCTATGTTGGCTGAGCAGCACTGACCAGTGTGCCATTAAAAACCAGCTCATCACTGATGGAGTCTGCATCAGTTACTTCTTTACTATTATTATAGTCATTTTGAATCCAGGTCAACTTTTTCACCAAGAGAGGTAGTGATGCAATAGGATTAATTGATAATGAATTCATATATGAATGCATATGAATGATTTGTTGAGGACTTTAAGAACTTTAAACACGCACTATCTGCAACCATCTTGGACTCTAACCACTGGCGCACTTTACACTATATACCACTTTATAGACTGCACATATGTACATATTACTTATATGATTTATTTATTGTACATTCTACATTTATTTATTGACGGACTGTATACACTATGTTCACCCATTCACTCTATATCTTTTATATCTCTATTATTGCTTTTATAATTTTTCTATACCTTTACCTTTCCTGTGTTTCACTCTGTTTGCTGATGTTGCTGCTTTGACACCTGAATTTCCCTCCGCGGATTAATAAAGGTTCATTTTACCTTATCTTATCTTAATGAAGGGGCTTAATGTTACATTTCATTAAACACACTGTAAATGTGTCTTCTTCAAAGAAAATCTGATCTGCCACCAACTCACCATGTAGAGTTGCAAAAGTAGAATGAAGTTATAATATAGTTTAAAGTAAGTGCTTAAATACTAGAAACTAAAGACATGTTTTAATAAAATACTGTAAATAGCAGAGTTGAGTCATGTATTAAGTAGGCTTTGTATTCTCACTGTAAATATAAATAGTATAAATATCCACGATGGCTTTCCTGCAGATCCATTACTGTTTCAGATATTTTATACATGATCTTATTTTGTAAATTTGAGTACACATGTGAGCATTGAGTATGAGTTCTGTTGTAATTGTCTTATGCAATGTGTTGAAAATGGCCTCCACTCTCCTCTTACAGGTCTGGATAGCATTCTCAAGATTGCAGCTGCAGGCCATTTACTGATGGGTACATACTGTGAGGCAACACACCAAGAGAACTGCAAATCATTCGGTAGAGACAGGAACTGTGAAAGAATGAAGACAAGCTAGATGGTGTTGTTGTCCCAAGAACAGCAGAAGGTTTCTTGGAAGTATATACATACAACTACTTGAACTAGCGAATGTGTACCTGGACTAAGCACACAATTAGAGAAACCTGAAAAGTAACCTTGTGTCAAGGTGTTGTTTTGAAGATTCAACCAGTAAAGTGATCAATATGAGTGCTGAAGGATATCAGTACAGAGCGCTTTATGACTACAAGAAGGAGAGGGAGGAGGACATCAATCTGCATGTGGGGGATATACTGTTGGTGAGCAAAGGAGCTCTGGTGGCTCTTGGGTACACCGATGGGCTGGAACAGAGGCCAGATGAGATTGGCTGGCTGCCAGGCTTCAATGAAACCACTCAGGAAAAAGGGGACTTCCCTGGGACATATGTCGAGTTTATCGGAAAGAAGAGGATATCTCCCCCCACACCCAAGCCAAGGCCCCTCAGACCCTTACCTGTAGCTCCTGGTGCCTCCAGGGCAGAGAACGACTCGGACTCCGAACAAGGTGAGTTTAACACCACTCTACAGAACTGTATAACAAGTAGGCCTGCCACCATTCATTATTGATTAATCTGACAATTATGTTCTTTATTTTGGTTTATAAAATGTCAGTAAATATAGTGAAAAATGTTAATCACATGTCATAAAAACAAATATGTTTAGTTTACTGTCATAGACATGTAAGAAAACCAGGAAATAACTTGGACGATAATTTGATTATCACAATTGTAGCAGATACATTTTCTATCAATGTGCTAATTAGTTAACAGAACTAAATGCGAGATTGGGAGCATTTGTATTGCCTCCACACGACTCAACATGGCAACGACTGAGCCGTTGGCTTGCAGCTAACAGGGCTAACGAGCGAATTCAAAAATGAATTAAAATTAAAGATGCAAATGAATCACTAAGTCAGATTTTGTGCAGAATAATTGAATTACTTGACATGTCAGAGACAGGACAGCTGTGTTGCGGGGCTTTGACCAGTAATGCTATGCAGGTGATGAGGAACCACGGTCTTTTTCCAACATTTCCACCCATCCAAATCTCCAGTAACTACTTTGAAACATAGTAGTACGCTACAACAGTCATGTGTTAATGTCATTGTGGTTATTGTTCATACACTGTACTGCTGTAAACTAGAGCCATAATGAAATGTTAAAAACTTAGATGTTTGGATGCAGACATTCAACTTCCTCGTGTAATAGTTTTAGCAAAAGTTTTAAATGTTTGTATATTGTGACAAATTCTTCATTGTTCCTCTGGCGCCAGTGAAAACTACAGGATGTGAACTCCATAACGGCATATTTGAGATGTAGTGTTGACCTTCATGATATCATGCATTGCTTTGATTTGATTTATCACATTTCAGATTTCAGTTCACCTGTAACATGCACTTTTGAAAGATAACACTTAGTTATTTGACATTAGTGAGAATTTATGTAGCCTGAGGATCAAAATATTACTTAAGGCAATGAAGGATAAAAGAAAGAGACAGCTGTGCCAACAAAACATGCCATTTTCATTTTGAGACGGTTGATTAATTGTTCTTATTGCAAGGTCCTTGCACTTGTTTTTTTCCGGAGCTTTCAGTCACATCTTGTGGCCTTCATCAGTATTTCCACAGCTGTCATGGAGATTGTTTAGTTTTTGGTCACGTGATAACAGTGTGTGGGGATGTCCCTGGAGTTCGGACTCCCTGTTGATAACTAATTAATAGTTGAATGAAAACATAAACCATTCACAGATTTGGATTCAGGTTAATAAAGTGTGAGAAACATGGTGATTTTGCAGAACAGTTGCAGTCTTTGACAACAAGTGTCTCTGCCCTGAGCTGTACAGCTGCACTGGATGTGAACCAAGCTCAGTCCCAGAGGACAATGCTGGCGTTTATCCAGCTATAGTACACCACAGCATATTGGGCTAGCCATATGTTACCAGTGGATATCATCTGTGCTTCTCCACAAAGCCACACATGCAAATATATTTCTTAAGGGAATATATTTCCCTCATCAGTGTTGACAAAGATGATTAGATCACTATATACTCTGGTGATTAAGGCAAATTGCTCTGAAAACCTGGGGGCAACAGTTAGGATAGCTCCATCAAAACTGAAAACAAAATGCCTTCCCACATCCTCAAAGCTTGTTTTAGTTTGTCAGCAAGTTATCAACATTTTCTTCTCATGATAATGTTACAGCTAACTTAACAACACCCCTTGTAGCACAGGACTTTAGCTAACTGCTCCTAAACGTATAATGACATACATATTTACATAAATTAAACAATAATCAAACAACTCTATTAGAAGCTGGTTCTTGTTGTTCTGACATATGTAGGCGAGCAGTGTAACCCCAGTTTTGTGAACAGTAAAGCAGACACAAAGAGATGAAATCAATCTTTTATTTTACTTTGAGTGAGATGAGTAATAAAAGTAGGGCTGCACCGATACCAGTATCAGGTATCGGGTCCGATACTGCGCTCATGTACTTGTAAAACTGTTCCGATACAACTGCACCCGGTACCACTTTACGGCAACGTGATGTTAACCTAGAGGATTAGTGCCTTGCATGCAGGGGTGCTGAGGTTGAAGTGTTCAACAAGCCGCCGAGCTGCAACGATAACCAGGTACATGAATAGGTTAAGACCACCATTTATCGGCAGCTGCAATGTAAAACAGGCAGTCCCCGGTTCACGCGACCCGTCTGGGAGAGTTAGCAGCCACGATGTTGCATGCGGTGCATTATCGTGGACACATGCAGCCACTTTAACTTTCACTGCGTCAATTAGTTAGCTGCAAGGTTGTCAGCAGTGTGTCGCCGCCAGTGTATTGCAAGCCCAGTGTAACGTCAGCGATTGTCTGGTCGTCTGAGAGAGAGCAATGTGAGAGTGTGCGATGTGTATGAAGTTAGCAGTAATGGTATACAGTAACTGTAAATGTAGCAGTGCAGTCTGTGTACAGTTTATTTGTCGGTAAATAAATGCTATGACTCCTGTTAAAACCCGTGAGGAGACCAAGCCAAGTCCCGCTGATTAAAGTGAAGGGGGTTAGCCCTGAGGTTAGCAACAACTCCGGCTCAGGCACACTTAAACTGGGTGGACCAGCTATTCTCCTTTAATTTTTAATATTTAAATGGTAATCATTAACATCCTTACTGCAAACTATATCTGTTTGTATCCGGAAAACACAAAGTTGAATGTTAAAATGTCAGCATCAAACAGCATCATGTTTAATTAACATAAGAAAATAATAATAATAATAAAATTAATATAATCAAACATGTTTTCAATGTCAATGTTAGAACTGTAATGGTATTAGTAAGTACTCATATTGATACTCTGTATCAGCAAATGTAAGTACTTGTACTAGGGCAGGGCGATATGGAGAAAATCAGATATCACAATAATTTTCACCAAATTCCTCGATATCGATATTATGACGGTATTGTAGGGTTGACTATTGGTGCTTTACGAAATCTTTACACAATGAGAGTTTTGATAAATAATCATCAGTAATGTGGATATAATGACTAAGTGGGTAAAAGCAAATAATAGCACAACTAGAGCAGTTTGGTAAGTTCAGAAAATGACATCA
This sequence comes from Sebastiscus albofasciatus, assembly GCA_916701655.1. Classification (NCBI taxonomy): domain Eukaryota; kingdom Metazoa; phylum Chordata; class Actinopteri; order Perciformes; family Sebastidae; genus Sebastiscus; species Sebastiscus albofasciatus. The sequence goes on along the minus strand of CAKAOI010050158.1, from coordinate 26,115 downwards.
CTTTACTGTAATGCAGTCTTTAGAACCAGGAAAAGACAACACATGGCATATTACGATATCCAAAATCTAAGATGATATCTAGTCTCATATCATGATATCAATATAATATCAATATATTGCCCAGCCCTAACTCGTACTTAGTCTGAAAAAAAGTGGTATTGTGCATCCCTAACTAAAAGTGTTTTACGTGACATCTCGAAGAAAGAAAATTATTGCCTTACTGTAGTTATATTTTTTTGCAAGTGATGTCAAGTAAGCTGTATTTAGCATGTTTCGTTCAAGTTCTGTGAATTTCAAGATGGTTGCATATAAAAATTACCCTTTAAAATCAGTGTTACTGCTCAGGCCACAACTATGAACTGCAATTAAAACTTGCATCTTTTTAAAGACACTGTGGCTTGAATCAATGTACGTTTAAGGCTTTTCTGCTCACCTAAAGAGCAGCTGTAGCTGCCAGGTTTCTAGTTTCTGCCCTTTGTGGTACGATTGTGAAATTCTTTGCTGTGGGTTTGCAGGGTGAGCGAGGAGCTGTATGAAGGGAGCATGTGTTGAATGGCTGTGTTGTGGTTGAGTGGCAGCGCTAAGCCTGGAGCGAGTGTGAATGTAGCACCGGGAGAAGAAAAGTCTCTGTGTCCTGGGCTGTGGGAGACGGGGGGAGACAGGGGGAGAGAAGGGGCCCCGAGGTTGTGGGTAAAGGAGAGGGAGAGAGCCTGTACTTGATAGTGTGCAAAAGGATCAGGACTGGAGCGGAGCTGGGGGCTTGGCACTGAGGCTGATGGTGCAGGGGGGGGGCATTGGGAGGGACTCGGGCTCTGCATGCTCAAGGGGGCTTTGAAGAGGGGCTCCGCAGTGGAGGCAGGGCTCTTGTTGCTCCCAGAGTGTTTGTGATTTATTGCCCACCGCCAAGGGATCTCACTCCCTTCCTCCTACTCCTCAGCTTTTTTTTTTTCTTCCGCCTTCCCCTCCTCCTTTTTTTTTTTTTTAATGTTTTGATAGTTCCTACAGTCAGCTCTGGCAGGGGGAAAAGAGGTGGAGAATGGAGGGGCCTCTCCTCTCGGAGCCACAGGGGTTTACATGAGTGCAGCAGATGTGGAGAGGGTGAGGGAGAAAGAGAAGAGGACCGGGCTGGGAAACTATTCCGCCTCATTCCAGCTCTCAGCCTTTTTTTGAAACATTAAAGTGTTGCTCCTTTTCTGGGCCTCTCAGTTGAGAGAATATACATGTGTTAGGGCCCCGCCAAGAGAAAGGAACTCAGAGATTGAAACCCACAGAACCAAGCCCCTCTAACAGCTCTGTTTGCTTATTTGATTGCATACAGAAATGCAGAATTCATTTTTTAAAGCTGCCTTTTTAATAGGGGCGGGAAAAAATCGATTCACCTATGTATTGCAATTTAATGTTTTTTTTGTTTTTTTTTTACGATTTTGAAATAGATCTTTTTAATTCCAGTATCGATATATTTGCTGCATTTGACTCTGTGCGGAGGTAGAAAGAAGTTACCGCTTTTGTTGTTGTAGTCTGAGTAACGTGACGTCACCAAAACAAACCGCAGCCGGCAGCAGCGAGCCGAAACGACAAGACAGAAAAATGGTGGAGGGTCTGCCTGGATACGACCTGCACCCTCCCGTGTTAATTCCAGCATGGTAAACACTACACATCCAGTAAAGTATGGAAACACTTTGGGTTTCACACATTGCAGGAAAAGTAGAGCTAGACATCATGGGTAAAGCTAGCATGCTAACTCTGTCACGGACAGGAAACTATATCGTATCGCGGTAACGTGCGGTCGAGCCGGCCGTCGCTCTCATCTCTGTGGTCAAATGGGCCGACGCTACAACTGTAGAGCACCCATATACTGACATTTACGTTAAATGCATTCAAACGTCCCCCGATGGAGCTGAGCTCAAAATATCCCAAAAACTCAATGTGTCATCTTTAAATTTCCTAAATTTGCCCAACCAATAGTCCAAAACCCAAAGAGAATTAGTTACCTATCACATAAGAAAAAGAAATAGCAAGAGAGCCATCGTCTGGCTATGTCACCGTGTATAACTGTCTATCTACCAACAGCCAGTCTTACTGAACATTCCTCCAAATGTTCCAGATAAAGGTGTGAATAACTGGTTGTTACTCTGCATGCTCTCACAAGGTTCAGCTTTACATGCTCAGTCTTGTTAAAGGAAATATTTGATGCCATCAGGCTTCAACTCCGTCTGAGGCTTATCATCATGTTTTTGATTGTAGTACATTTTTAAAGCTCTCTGGTGAGTGTAGTGCATTTCAAAAGCCGATTCTTTTATGTAAATAAACTTTTTCAGTACAAGTAAATGCAAAATGTGGATTTTATGATCATATATTTGTGCATTAGGCTAACTATATGGAAGATGTGGGTTGAGGTAGTAGTTGGACATTTTGAAAAGGGCTACTGGAAGGAAGAGAGCTGTCTATACAGAGGAGACAGTTGCAGGGAGAGTACTCTGCATAGCTGGAGATTGAGATAATGTAGTTCTCCTTCTCTGGGCCTCTTTCGTGCTTAGGCTGACATCTGCTGTATTGAATACTCTTTCTGACATTACCATCTATTTTTCTCTGCTAAGAATTAACTTCTCCTTTAAATTGGGCATGTGGCAACTTAAGTTTTGGTTTCAGATTGGTCTGCATTTCACTTTCTTCTCCACACATATCAACAAATCCACTCAAGTCAGTGACAGAATGAACACAGCATCACAGAAGTTATTTTTAATAATTAGCTTTTATTTGCTGTGATGTCCCTCTGTGGGGCTAAAGGCAGCTGGGGCCAGGAATGTGTTGGCGCTTCTTTGGTGGAGACAGACTGCATGGTAGACTGATTTGTAGCTTTGTGATGAATCAGTATTGTGCTAAGTGCTGATTGCAGTAACTTGGTGCACAATGCAACTGGACAATAAATGGTCTGCACACTGAATAGGACCCCGGCGATTGCTGTTTTACACTGTCATTGTTATCAATGTACATGCTGCTGGCATGAGGCTAATTTTACTAATTTAGGTTTATTTGACTTTTTGAATTAGTATATCATTAATTACTACCAGGTATAGAATTTTCAGCTGTGGTGAACAATGTTTGAAATGCTTGAAATTAGCTCGGTGATGGGGAGAGTGGCAGCGAACAATCTACTGCCAGCAAACGTCAGACTGGAGCTGGATTTAAATATATTTTTGGCTTGTCATAGTTTCCAACAGTGGACTGTGTCACAGAGGAGTGGTCATTAAATGTCTGTCATCTTGTTTGACTTGTAGAATATGAGCTGTTGTTTTTATTTTTTCTGTGGTTGTCTCTGTGTTAGCGACTTTCCAGAGCTAATATGACAACACAGTCTCTTCCTTTTCTTATTATTCTAGCAAAAGCATATGAAAAAAGTGCAGTGTTTATATACAATATATTTTATATTCTAAAATTATAATTCCTGTTTAAGTTTTGACCAATTTGTTGCTGCATTAAAAAGGTTTACACTTGACTTGTAATTTCTATTAATTAAAAAGATTTTGTTTGGTGTACAATTTATTATTTTGATAATAAATAACAATTTACTGTAACTTTACTGTTGTTACACTTTGTTTTACAAAGTTAGGAAAGCAATGTTTATGTCAAGCCTGATGTTTCCTTACACATAAAAGAATGATTCCAGTCACTTCCACACAGTGAGGCATACAGTTTATTAATTAAAGACCGGTATCGGATCAATACTCGGCATCGGCAGATACACAAAGCCCAGGTAACGTTATCAGGACTGAAGAAGTCGGATCGGTGCATCCCTAATTTGAGAAGCTGTATCCAAAGAATATTTTCCATTTTTGCTTGAAATTGGCTTAAACAATAGTTGCAGATTAGTTTTCTGTTGGTTAATGAACTAAAAAAAAAACACAAAACATGGTTTAAATGTCCAAATACAGATTTAGACCACCTATTAACCTGGGTTAAAATGCAACTGACCTATGCTAAGCTAGTTTGAGTGACTATCACTTAGGTTTTCCTGTGTAAAATTGTGAGGAAATAGGATTGTCTAGAAGTTAACCCGCAAATTGCAAAATCTGATCTGAAATTTGCAAAAACTCTTGTAGGACTTGCAGCCCGACAACCTTAACTATTTGAGATCAATGCTTAACTTTAACCTCCTTGTGACAGTTTCCCCAACTCATGGGTTCCCTTCTAGACACGACCAAAAAATAGTGACACATTCTCAACTGCTGTAGTTATAAACTTTTTTTTTTTTAAATATTGCTATTCAGTGATGTGACTGAGAAAAGATAAGTAATGTAATTGAGGGCGCAATAAAATCAAGACTGTATGTGATTTTTTTTTTCTCTCTCCAAACTGCGTTAGTGTATGAACCCAGTAAGACTTGTGTGCATGAAAGCGTGCAAAACTGTTTCATTACTTGATTGTATGCAGAGACTGAAGAAGTCTGAATTGGCAAATCTTCTTTAATAGAGTCGGAGCATGTCTGCTACCAGGATTAAGAGAGAGAGAGAGAGGGGAGAGAGAGAGAGAGAGGAGAGAGAGAGAGAGAGAGAGAGGCGGATAGACGTGAAGAAGTGGTGCAATAAGACAGGAGGTGAGATTAGAGAGAAGCCCAACGTCAAGGGGACCGAAAAGGTATTTGAAATATGTCATGTATTTGACAGGGAGGGAGACGAGCTGGACTAGCTAGTGTTGCTAGGTACTGTGTGTAAGCCTCGTGCTGTGGAGTTGTGGTGTTACATAATGCCTTGAGCAAGATAGATTGCTTCGGTTATTTTCAAATTATTTTCCTAGTTTGGGTCAGAATGCTGGTCAGAACTATTAAAAATAGAAGCACTTACTATACTAAAGAGCCGTCTTGTGTCTCTCAATATGCTTTGATGGCTATGCAGAGGACAAAGAGCAGTTACAGCACACCCTTTCAGTGCAGAACTCACATTGCAGTTACACATCTTTTAAACAAGTATCACTCACTTCTGTCACACCGTTAGAAGTGCAAGATCAAGATGACATCTCCTTAAAATGCTCACACATAAACCAATTCTTTCTGGCTTTGTTTAGCGCACTACATAAATTATTTTACATGTATTGTTCCTATCACAGATGAGTTTTGATTTTAAACATCTTGAATCTCTCACTTCAGATTAAGTGATATGCTTATTTGTGCTGATAATGAACCCCACAAAACCTTTCCACACACTCAGCTTGGACATAAAACTGATTGACGCGAGATCTCATTATTGCATCACAGAAACACCTAAATGGTTGCATTTCCTGCAGAAAATGCATGCCAATGCTGACAGCTGAAATTAATTGCAAAGCATTGCTGAAAATACATAAAGTAGTGTTTGGATGGAATAAACATTTAAAGCTATAAGTTGTTAGAAAGAAAGTATTTTGGTGGAATGAACCTTTAAAACTGTATGTCGTTTGACAGAAAGTAGTATTTGGGTAGAATGAAGTTTTATTTTGAAACATTAAGGGCAGGGTGGGCATTCACACAATTAAAACATAATATAATGTTTCATGATAATTGGCAGAAAAGATAATATTTTGGGGTGGTTTGACTGGTTCCCTTCGCTAGGCTGTTTGCATCAATCTAACCCTACACATTGAAATAAATATCAGACTTCACAAGGTGACAGCATTTCATTAAAATCACGCTAGTAAAATGACACTATGTATTCTTCCTGAATGTGATACAGGTCTCTCAGTCTGTACTTACAGATTCAGGCATTACATGTGCGCTCTTGAAGTAGTAATTACTGAGTATGTGTTGGTATGTGGCCTGATGATACTGATTCACAGTTAATTGCACGTCAAGAAACGGTGGCTATTTGTGTTGTGATTCATTGATGGTCTGCACTTCATAGGGTTAATGGTCAAGCTGTAGCAACAGTCTCCTCATTGGCTGCTGCTTAGCTTGTGCACTGCATCTTCCACCCTGCAGGAGGAGACATTGCCTGCCCTTTTCCTTTTACTTCAGCTCAAAGCTGGTATCATTCATTGACTTATAGTACAAGCATGTTAAAGCATGTTAAATCTCTGCTTTTTGAATGTTGTTGAAGGTCTGAATAATACTCAATATCAGCTGCATCCTTTTTCATAAATGCTACTGTACAGACAAATCCACTTTTAGTATGTAATATATTTTATATTATAATGCTCTTAATGCTCAGTGTGCGGTCACGTGTGGTGTGGTATACATTCCCCTGGTTATTCGTTTTTACTGGCGTGCCTCAGCTAGACCTTTTTCAGACGAGAAGAAATGGTATAACCTGAAAATGCTGGTTACTTGAGTAGACCCTCTAAATTTATCCAAAGTGTGTGCTATCTTTAGTGCGTTGGTGGTGCCCCACGCCTGTCCTGCCCACAGTCTGCAGTTTGTTCGTTTCAGACATACCGTTTCAGCCGGGGAGATTGCCCCCCCCACACCACAGCAGCAGCACCAGTGGCAGCTGCATCGACTTCCTCAACCTGCGGTTGTCTAACTGACTACTGACTGGCTGAGGCCTTCTGGGATATCATGAGAAGGCCTGCCAAACATGCAGGCTTGTAGAGACACGTCCAAGGGGCCCCTGTCTCCTTACTCTCCTTTCCCAAGTTGCCACAAAACTATCGAAAGAGTCTCATAATGTGTGTCGACCCTCAGCTGTTCTAAAAAGAGTAAGACAATGGTCATACAGTCTGTCCTCGGAGGTTGTGGCGGCTCAGTTTTAAAGCTAGGGTGAAGATCCTGGCATCATATGAAACTAGAACCATGTCATGCTGGCTTGTCACGAAGGCTAAATAACGCTACAAAGTTGCGCAAAAGTTTGGCGTAGAAAAACTGTCATGGCCGTTTTCAAAGGGATCCCTTGACCTCTGACCTCCAGATATGTGAATGTAAATGGGTTCTATGGGTACCCACGAGTCTCCCCTTTACAGATAAGCCCACTTTATGATCATCACATGCAGTTTGGGGCAAGTCATAGTCAAGTCAGCACACTGACACACTGACAGCTGTTGTTGCCTGTTGGGCTACAGTTTGCCATGTTATGATTTGAGCATATTGTTTTATGCTAAATGCAGTACCTGTGAGGGTTTCTGGACAATATCTGACATTGTTTTGTGTTGTTCATTGATTTACAATAATAAATATATACATACATTTGCATAAAGCAGCATATTTGTTCCCTCCCATGTTGATAAGAGTATTAAATACTTGACAAATCTCCCTTTTTAAGGTACATTTTGGACCGATAAAAAATGTATTTCAGCTACACTTAGGTACTTACAGAAAATATATTTGTCTCATGCACTATTTTGTAAACAGTTATGAAAGGTGTTGTAAAATCAGCTTTACCTCTTTGCTTGTCAATCATGTTATTGCCAGCATTATTATCAAAGCATATGTTTGACAATTATTAGTGTGTATATTTATACGTGTTTCCATGGCTATTGGCTCTGGCCAGTAGGGGCATGTTCACCGCTTGATCTCATGCCAAGGCATCTTAGAAATCATCACCGATAGCTCCAAACATTTCTGCCATATTTTGTCTGCTACATGATACAATTCACATCGTTGACAGTACCAAGAAGCAACTCTATCTCCAGCCTGACCCGTGTCATTCAGAGGCCAGCCACAGATATAGTAAATAAATAAACAAAAAACTCTTTTTGTTATAGGCGCTATCACTAAGCTATAGACATGCAAGGCAGGAGATTTTAATCCTATCGTTGAGTATGTTGCTCTTTAGTCCCAATAGATGTGTTTGAAAGTGTTAACAAAATGCCATTTAAAACCTCTTATAAAGACTTTAGTTTGTCAGAAATGTGTCTTTAATAAAACTAGCCTCTGGATATCGCAGTCGGACAATTTCATAGGACGTCGGTTGGGTGTGTGTGTGTGTGTGTGTTAGGGGTTTAAATTTAACTTCAGGTTGTGCGTTGAGTTACTCAGAAAAAGGGTGGCTGTAGAATGGCAGCCGTGTTAGATATCTTGTCTGGGAGAAAGGTTACACTTCCAAGGTGTGCGATGGCAGCACTGCATGTCTTGATCTCTATTTAGGGAAACTCTGGTGTTCCATCTCAGAGTTCATTGCTTCTGAGAAAACCCCCCTCCCGCTTTGCAGTTCCAATAATGTCTTCCAGATGACCAGTCGTCCTACATGGAGTTTTGTGTGTGCTGTGGTTAGAAGGACTTTGGTAATCCAGTTTCTTCACACGCAACATGCCAGCCTGTGTGCTGCGCTGGCCAAAGAGGATGTGGATTTGGATGAAGTGGTTCATTATTTGCTTGATTGAACGCTCTGTGGTGGAAGAGGGTAGTTCCTTGGTAATGACTTGCATGCATGCATCAATGAGACCGGTAGATTCAAAAATCGTAATAATTTTTAAGGCAGAAAGAAAGAAAAATATGGTTACTAGAAAGGGTTCCATTCATAGTTTCTGAGCATTTTGAAACTGCAGACTCGGTGTTGGAACAGTTGGGCCTTTCAGAAAATTGCCCTTTCAAAATACACATTTGCAAATCCAAATAAAATCCTTGCCAACCCCTTCATCCTTTCATGTCCACACCTGGGTGCAAAGTTCTGAAGGAAAAATTAGGAAAAAACTCTGACCCGACCTTCCTCATATCACAGGGTATTTGCTTAGTTCCACCAAACCCTAACTTGAGTGCTCAGCACCTCCTGTTCTTGAATCAGTCTGTTGTAAATACTCACCTTTTACTTTTGAAGGCAGTCCTTTGGTCTCGTGCCTGCTTCCTTTTTGAAGTTTTGAGTAGCTTGTAAGTCATGCATCTAATCAACCTTTGCTGGTTCAGATGAATTGCATTCCTCACCACATTTAATGTCACATTCATCACAACTTCTGATGACTAGCAGACTATTAAATGTGTGTATAGGCCACATTTACTTTCTATTTTTTTGTGCTTCGGTTCTGTTCCCTGATATGACATAGAACTTACCTGAACTGTGTCCAAAATAAACCCAGTCACATTTTAGGTATGCCAAACTGGTACAGAGATCAAAGACAAACAACACCCTCTTTTCAGCAGCGCCTTCACCTTATCTTGCACATCAGCCCATTATGTAACAGAGCTCTGTGGCGATCACATCAAGAAAGGCACTTAGCATTGACCCTGCTTTTAAGTCATTTTTTCAAGTAAAAATACCAAATGTTGCATAGTTTCAGCTTCTCAACTGTATACAATACTTGTTGCTTTTCTTTATCTCATGTGATAATGAACTAGTATCTTTAGGTTTTGGAGGGATGTGATTTGCATTTTTCACTATTTTGGGACATTTTATAGAAGAAAAGATGAATTGATTGAATTGTCTAGAAAATAATCTGAAGATAAAGCCCTACTGCTTGTAACTACTTTGTACAATGAAATCTGCTAATACGTGGTGTAGGCTGGGATCACACTTAGCCGTTAAATGCACTACTCTCCAACGCAAGGTCATTTATTTCAGACGACTGCATTGTTTACATATGAACATATCCATCATGTGTCAGAAGAAAGCATCACAAGACAAAGCATTGACACAGTTCAGAATCCATTAAAAATCACCTTGGTTGATCTGTTGTTGTCTCCTCCAGGCTTCTGTCTGCTGGACTTGACGGAGCAGTTTTCCCTTCCAGAAACTAGTCCACCCATGCTGGCCGGACTGCTGGAAGCTATTGAGAGGAAAGGTAAACTTGACCAAGGAAACAGTCACTCACCTTGGCATGCAAATGCACGTTTTCAATTTACCTGTTAACACTGACTGTCTTTTTTAACCACATTTGACTGTGCATATGTGACCTGTTACTAGTGCCGGGATGAAACACCTTTCTCCTTTCCATACTGTCACGATACTTGGGTGTCGATTCCATGTGTATTGGGATTCCTCAAGTATTGTGATTTGATATCACGATTTAGTTCACTTTTTTAACACTAGACCATGGGAACAAGTTGAATCATACACTTCTAGGGACTTTTACTTTGTAAAATATCTAAATTAATCCAGTAAGAATGTTTGATTTTCAGCATGTACTGTATGTAGTCAGAACAATAAAAGCAGTAACTTCCTTCTACCTCCGTATAGACCAGCAAAGAAAACATATCGATGCTAGAATTAAAGAATCAATTTCAAAATCGTTAAAAACAAATCGCGATACATAGGTGAATCTATTTAATTTCTTTTTTTTACAACCTCTACCTGTTACACAGAACCACATGAACCGAGCGGTGTTTTCTCAGTCAAATGTAATGATTTGTGTTTCTCTGATTACTTGCAGGTCTGGATAACCCCACTTTATACCGAACATTTACTGCTGGTGGTGGACTTGAAGTCAGACAGTATTTTGATTGTGGTAAGTAGCTTATTTATCAGTATATGTGAGGCCAGTATGTTTCAAATAGTTGAATGAAGGAGACAAATAGGAAAAAGAGGAAGTCTCAAATAGAAACAAAAAAAAAAAGACTGACGTAAGTGGTGATGGTGAACCGAAATACATGTGTGCATAGACAGTGTGTGAGAACATGGTGCCGTGGTTTCCGAAGGCGTTATTGCATGTATGGTTGCGTTTATGTGAAACAGTTTTGCAGATTGCACATGAGCCTGTAATTCAATATTTCACTGTGCACAAGGGTGTTTTTAAGCGTGTGTCATCTTGTACTTCAGATCCTCCGTCACCAGACCTGGATCAGGTTGAACTTCCCGTCCTGTGCGATGGTTTGCGCAGATACCTGCAGGATCTTCCCCAGCCCGTCATCCCCACTGCTATACATGCTCAGATGGTCCACACTGCCAAAGGTGAGAGCAGATGACCTTAGAACAGATGCATTATCATTTCTTTACTGTACAGTAAAAGAGAAGCGCTGACGTAATGTACCCTCTGCTACTGAACATTCAGTACTTTGAGCACAAAACCACAAGACCTCGTCAGTACCCTTTATCCCTCAAAGAAGACTTTTATATTTTGACTTTATGTGCTTTGTTTTAAACCATAGAGTATAAACCCAGAGTAAACCAAAAATGTACCATAAAGTATATAATTAGTGTATTTTGTCACTCACTTTCTCTTAACTTACTTTCTTTCTGTCTTGCTTTCTCTGTTGCAAACACAGACAAACTTCTCACACCACACACTGTTCCGTAGCGCTGCATTCTCTTGCTGTCACATGGCCAGAAACAGGATATCTGTGGTTAATAGGAACTAAAACAAGCCTGAAAGTTTATCTCTAGCATCTGAAAGCAGCCAATCACCTGCCAGTGTACCTTACGCTCATTGTCAAGCGCACACAATCTCTGCGGTTTCATAACCTAACTGCACATGACGTGCTTTTTTCCATCTCCTCATTGTTTAAAGAAACATCTTTCATTTTATGCTCCTACTCGACTCGGGCAGGATCAGCTTTTCACATCAGTTTTACTGACCTCTCGGCCGTTTTCATCTGTTTCAACAGAGGCGGTGAATCCTGAGGATAGTGCCCAGCTGCTACGTCGCATCGCCAGCAACCCGAGCCTGCCTCCCCAGTACTGGCTAACCCTCCACTGTCTGCTAAGGCATTTCTCTAGAGTGTGCCAAAACAGCTCCAAGAACCTGCTCAGTGCCAGAGCTCTGGGCGAGATCTTCAGCCCTGTGCTTTTCAGACAACAGGCCACCAGGTGGGTGTCAGAGCAGCTGGATCGTGTCAAAGATAGACAGACTAGTGTGCAGGCTCAGTCATGCAACACTGAGACTCGCATTCAGGCTCACACATCTACACGCTGTCAGAGCGCAGTCTGTCAGGCACTCATGGGTTTTAGCTGCACACGATTATATAGGTTGGAGCTTTAGTACTTACCAGCTGTGCTGCGCAATTAAAGTAGCTAAGCCTGAATTACCATCAGATTAAAGAGCTGCAGAGACTGTCACCTGGCCTGTAAAACAAACTTCATCTAACTTGGTTTTTTTTTAACCCCCTGCAGCTGTGAACCCAGCTTGGATGCTCACATCAAGATCATTGAGGTTCTGGTGACCAGTGAATGGAGTGAAAGTCAAGCAGCTCCAGGTACTTTTACACTTTTATTTAACTTCCATTATCCACACAGTTTTAAATGCTGTTGGTCTATTGCTCATGATAGAATATTCTTTATTTACTAATGAAATGCACCACTGTTTAGTGTTGCATTGCTGCTGTTTGATGTGTAGCATTTATTATTGAATGCAGAACATGGTTGTATGTTCTGCAGGGGCTAAAACACTGCAGAACATGAACTGAACACCCCCAGACCTGAACTATTAATAGCTTGAAAAAAGGTGTTGAGACTTGCAACTGCTGCAGTTGTAGAGGGCCACGGAGTACACTGTGGAGATAAAATACAGACATTGTAGGGCAAGTTAAGGCTGCTTTATTATGTACTGGTTCCTGATGATCTTTGCTGCAGAACAGTGGAACAGTGGAACTGTTTCTAAAGCTTTAGCTGCAGAAGATGTCTGTTTTTGGTTTTTGAGCTTGCAAATGACCTCGTTAGAAATTAATATTGCATTCTGTTTTGACAGTTTGTGAAATTTTACATGGTTTTCATAGCAATTTGTCTGAGAAAGAATACAACTTGGGGTGAAAGTGTCGATTTTTGTGTCTGTGTGGCTTTTGAATTTAGCAGAGAACACCTTTTATCACAAATTGAGCGTGGTGAAGGTGATTGCTGGTGACTTTGCAATAAACATACGATTGTGTAGGTGTGAAATTGATAAAAATCTTGTTTGACATTCTGGTTTTCTTCTTCAGGACAGATCACTTTTTCACTGGTGATGTTATTAGTTGTCAAACAGAACTGCACAACGTCAGTTTTCATGGCTGGTGCAGCGGTGGTCTGCATAGATGAAGCCAGTCTGGTGGTGTGTGAGTGCAGTGCATTGCGTGGCACAGTTATGTTTTTACAGTGCTAGTTAAAAGCACGGTCTTTGGCTGGCCCGGGACTGGCTGTGGCTGTTTAAACATTTTATTACCTGTTAGGTCTATTTATAATGTTCCTATGCATGGGCCACTCTCAGCTGTCAGTAATTTGCACCTGCGGGAACACTTTGGCACTGGGATGGATGGATGGATTGAAGGGCGGCCAGGCAGGCGGGCAACACAAACCCTGAACGCTTTTTTAGTTCTTTTTACACACTTATATAAACACAGAATCCAGCTAAACCCAGCCACGGTTATTAAATTGTTTTTTTAAGGCCAGAATCGATATATTTGCTTCATCTGAGTCTATGTGGAGGTAGAAGGAAGTTGCCGCTTTTATTGTTGTAGTCTGAGTAACGTAACGTCGTATCCGTTCTGTATCCGTCAACCAAAACAAACCTCAGAAAGTATAAAACGTTGGAGGGTCTGCCTGGATACGACCGGCACCCTCACATGTTAAATCCAGCGTGGTAAACACTACACATCCAGTAAAGGATGGAAACACTTTGAGTTTCACACGTTGAAAGGAAAAGCAGAGCTAGACATCACGGCGAAAGCTGCATGCTAACTCTGTAACGGACAGGAAACGTTATCGCATCACTCTCATCTCCATGGTCAAATGGGCCGACGCTACGACTGTAGATCACCCATATACTGACATTTATGTTCTCTGCTTTCAAATGGCCCCGTTAACAAAGGGAACTGTATATACAAAATATATCTATGTAAATAAGATTGATGGATTATATTCACCAGAAGTATAAAACATTACATGTCCCTTATAGATTAAAAAGAAAATACCACTAATTTGTGAGAGAAATGTCTTTATTCATTGATTTTTAGGTTGCTGTATAACATTTTTTATAAATAATTCCTGACAATGACTGATTTATTTGACTTCAGGACATCTCTAACTACATACATGCTGAAAATCAAACATTTTTACTGGATTCATTTAGATATTTTCCAAAGTAAAAGTCCCTAGAAGTGTATGATTCAACTTTTTCCCAGGGTCTAGTGTTAAAAAAAGTTATCAAAAATCGTAATAAATCGTAATATCGAATCGTAATACTTAAAAATCAAAAAACAAGTATCGTGATGGTGTCTAATCAGGAGGTGAATCATCCCAGCCATACTGAACATACAGGTGTACTGAAATGGTTTCAGTCAACTGTCTCGCACAGATAACTGCAGGTTCACAAGAATAGGGAAGAAGAATAGCCTACTTTGTTAACACACATGTACAGAATGTACATGTGTTTCTGTGAATGACCCGTGTGTGTGTGTAAGTGTCTGCGTCCCTCCTCCCAGTTACTGTGGGCCTATTTTAAGTAAGCGACAAAAGGCCCACTTAGATTTGGTTGGCTGGAAAGTGGCCATGCTCCACAGAGCACTTCTTGTTAACAGAGGGCTGCTTCCAGTTTCTAGGGCCACTCCCCCCCCTACCCTCCACCCCACCCCATCCTCCCTCCGCCTGGATCTCCACATGTCCTCCCTGCCTCAAAGTGCCCAGCTCAGCAAATATTTGAAACTTTGCAAGTTAATCATAAGACTGAACTCCCCCTGCCTCCTCCTTTACAAACAGAGAGAGACAGAGAGACAGAGAGACAGAGAGGGAGAGGGAGAGAGAGAGGGAGGGAGAGAGAGACAGAGAGAGAGAGGGAGGGGGAGAGAGAGAGAGAGAGAGAGGCACACACATGCAGCTGGCTCGAGTGGCTGCTTTCAGAACAGGCAGCACTGACACTAGAGCAGCTACCGCTAATCATTAACTATCTGCCTCCATGTGAGCAGGCCTCAGAGAGAGAGAGAGACAGACAGACAGAGAGAGAGAGAGAGACAGAGAGAGAGAGAGACCTTCACCACACTCAGCAGGAACTCAGTCAGACAGTCGCATGTTGCACCTGCCTCACGCCGAGCGGATTACCTGGATTTCAATAAGAAGCACATACAACCGTTACCTTTTAAGAATTAAAAAACAAACCTAAACTATGACATGGAGCTTTACTGGAGGACTTGAAAGTAACTCTGTTGGATTTAATTTACCTTTTGGGAATAAAAAGAGGAGCTACAAAAGAAGAGATTGTTAGTTCACCAAAACATGCACAACTTGCAACGTAAGTTTTGATGTTCTGCATCTTTTTTTTCCTTTTTAAATTACGATACTAAAGTGGAGCAGTGTGTTTCTACTGCTTCTGCCTCCAGGCTATAACCAAAGAGGGCTCGCTTGGGAGGAATAAGACAGAAATATCACAGCTTAAGAAAAGACTAGAACATGAATAATAGTTTTCTTTCTTCAAAGCTGCCAGTGAACACGTTTGCATTGGGCTGCTAGTTATTAACTATTCTCACTGACTGCATATAAAACTCTGCTTTGCTCTCAGACGAGTTGATGAATCTTAAAGAGTTCAGTGAAGATGTTCAGTGTGGACTTCATATTCAAACATTCCCAACAGGTATGTGTATGGACACAGTGCAGAAGGGCAAGTTTATGTTCATTTATATACTGGATTTTTCTTACAATTCCTAAAGAAAGGGGCATTTAGGTCACATACTTTGACATTAAAACATTTTTTCAAATACACTTAATTGTAGTTAATGTGCTCAGTTTAGTTACTACTTAAGTTAAGCACGCCCCTATAACTGTTCCTCCGTTGAACCTAGCAGGACAGTGTTCCACTTGAATCCTTATACCTTACCAAGAACTAGGTCTATTTTAATTTCACTTAGGAAATCAAGGGAGTTATCTCTGTCATGCCGAGTGTCACGCTGTGGGATTACAGGCGTATTTCGGAGCTCTGGGTGCCGCTGACCGGGCCGAGCATTATGATTTAGCTGCGTACGTGCTGCTGCAGCAGAGCTGGCTTTGTCTGAGTGCCAGCAGTGGGCCGGACTAAACCTCCGCACGACACACGCAGGGAGGAGGGGCTGAGCAACCTGCAGGAGAGCGAGCAGCAGAGCTCCACAGAGAGGGAGAGGGTGACCGAGGAAAAGCATGGAAACAGGCTGCAGGTCTTCTTTTCTCTGCTAGTGGAGAGATGCTGCACAGATGGATGCATACTAGGATGTAGCGCTGGATGCTGCAGAGAGAGAATTATTTCCGTTTAGCTGTAGTGTTGTAAAGAATTGAAGCAGGGAGGTAAAAGGTAATGGGCTTTCAGAATGACCTCATCACTCTCAGGAAATGAAAGATGCAGGAGTGGTTGGTGACAGACCCCCCGTGTGATTGGCTGTGGTAAGTGATGTAACACGTTACTGAGCAGGCTGCTTTTAATGGCTTTTCAAATGGATGTTTAGGTGGTCGGATATAAAACACTGTATTGTTTCTCTGCAGAGATCCTTTTGCAGTTAATCACATATGCAACCTGCATCTTAGAAATGTGTCTGTTGAGCCGTTGCTCCTCTTGAGCAGTTCTATAAATGAGACATTTCTTGTAATTTGGAGAGGAAATGTGATCAGATTGGAAGGCAAAAAAGGTACTGAGAAGTGCAGCGGAAACCCTGAGCTGTGGTTGAGCTGGTAGGCTGCATTTTGCACAGATTGTAAAGCTTTGTGTTTTCTGCCATGTCACAATTGTTGCTGTCAAGTGAACAGTGCCTGCAGTCTCAATGAACCGAGTCCTGCAAGGTCTGTTGTAGCAGAAAGGGTGGTAATGCAGAGGGAGTGAACAAAGGCAGTGCAGATTTGTGGGTTAAAAATAGCCTGCTACCTTAGCTCTGCTACAGCTGTAAGCTAGCTAGCTTCACTGGGAAACTGTCAGCTTGTGAGCAGCCACTGCAGATTTAAGATGTCTGTCTGTTTTAGATCCACAGCAGCAGATCAAATGTTCCATCACTTGATTGTCACATGAAAATCCCCATAGACACGATGCAAATCTGACTCTTAGTGCTGCCTTAAAGCTGCAATTGGAAATAGAGATTTAATGGTGGTTTAATGGTAAATACGGAGTCACTGATAATGAGCTAACAGAATCTGGTTATTTAACATTGAAGCTGGATATTTTCTGGGGGCAAAACCTAGAAGGGAAATCTTCGTTTCATTGCTAAATTAAAATGTGTAACCTTTTTGTTTTCCTGCATTTCTGTTGAAAGAAATCCATTATGCTGGTGGTGTACCAGTATTCATAATGTATTCATAATGTATTCATAATGGGCATCATTTCTTTCTGCATGAAAATATAGAAATTAGGCCTCAGCGCTGTATTTGCAGCTAGGAATATTTATAGAAATCTCCTTTTCTTGAATGAAATTCATTCTCCCTGACTCATGCTTCATTTCCCCTCCCACCGCCTTGCTGTTACCGCCTCTCTGCTGGAGAGGGGCAGCGTCTCTTCATCCCTAGTTAATCAATGGGGAAAAAAAAGACGAGTGAGCGAGTCACAGAGCTTGTGTGTGATTCCCAGCATCTGCAAAATGCTGGACTTAATTCAGTGTAGTGGAGCTCAAATTTTGTATCCAGCTTTATTTTCTGCAGCTTTAAAGATAAATGTTTTCGATGCAGATCAGGAGCCCCGTTAAGGGTGTCGCAGCGAGCCAGAAAATCAATCATTTCATTCAAGTTGAGAACCTGTTTAATGTAAATGTGAGCACATAAAGGCTCCATTTCAGTGCACTTATTTACATTCTGTTTTCATGCCTCTTGTTCTCACAGCTCTACCTCCAAAGCCACCCAAACCCACACCTGTGACTAACAACGGTATGAACAACAACATGGCGCTACAAGACGCCGAATGGTACTGGGGAGACATCTCAAGGGAGGAGGTCAATGAGAAACTGCGGGACACCGCGGACGGTACGTTTCTGGTGCGAGATGCCTCTACAAAAATGCATGGAGACTACACTCTGACTCTGAGGTAAGTTTGAAATAGTTTCCTCTTATCGACCATCTTTTCTTTATCTTTAGCCGTTAGTCTAACAGGTTTGGTTACTTTTGTCTACAGAAAAGGAGGAAACAACAAACTCATCAAGATATTCCATCGGGATGGCAAGTACGGCTTCTCAGACCCACTGACCTTCAGCTCAGTTGTTGAGCTCATCAACCACTATCGCAACGAGTCACTGGCTCAGTACAACCCCAAGCTAGACGTCAAGCTGCTGTATCCAGTCTCCAAACACCAGCAGGTAGGACGGCAGCTTATAGTCTCAACTAGCAACATTTAAGATGCTTATGCTCGAGCAATCTAACTGCAACTTCTTGTCTTGGTTATGAATCGGTTCTCAGGATCAGGTAGTGAAAGAAGACAACATTGAAGCTGTGGGGAGGAAGCTCTGTGAGTACCACCAGCAGTACCAGGAGAAGAACAAAGAGTACGACCGTCTGTATGAAGAATACACCAGAACATCACAAGTGAGTACCATCCAGAGTCAAACTAGCATCTAGAACTTTACTGCGGTATCTGTACGACACACACTCATCACTGTACCTCTGCTTCCAGGAAATCCAAATGAAAAGGACGGCTATTGAGGCTTTTAATGAAACTATAAAGATATTTGAGGAGCAATGCCAAACACAAGAGCGGTACAGCAAGGAGTACATTGAGAAATTCAGGAGAGAAGGCAACGACAAGGAAATCCAGAGGTAAGAGGACATCACACTAATTTCTTCAACGTATTAACACAACTTGTGACTTTTAGGTTGTAGCGGGTTCAGTTTTAAAACTAGAGATACTGGTATCATATGAAACTAGAAAACCTGATGAATCTTTTGGGGAAGGAGGTTAAATAATGCTCCAAACTTCTGCCAAATATTTGTGAGGATAAACTGTCATGGCCATTTTCAAAGGGGTCCCTTGACCTCTGACCTCCAGATATGTGAATGAGTTTGTCATGTTATGATTTCAGCATATTGTTTTATGCTAAATGCAGTGCCTGTGAGGGTTTCTGGACAATATCTGTTATTGTTTTGTGTTGTTAATTGATTTCCAATAATAAATAATGATAAGAGTATCATTAATTAAATACTTGACAAATCTCCCTTTAAGGTACATTTTGAGCAGATCAAAATGTGTGATCACAATTAGCTATGGACAATCATGCGATTAAATATTTGAATGGATTGACAGTCTTAGTTTATTTATGTTAAAAGTTCAACTTCATCGTTGCTTTCAGGATTATGGGCAACTACGAGAAGTTGAAGTCCCGGATTAGTGAAATCGTAGACAGCAAGCGCCGACTGGAGGAAGATCTGAAGAAACAGGCGGCAGACTACAGAGAGATCGACAAGAGGATGAACAGCATCAAGCCCGACCTCATCCAGCTCCGCAAGACCAGAGACCAGTATCTCATGTAAGTACAGCACTCCATCAGCACCTTGGCTGCTTCTGAAACTATAAACTTCCCTCTGGAGAAAATCTAATTGGATCTGCCCTGGTTTCTAATGTGTTCTCTCTCTTGTAGGTGGTTGACCCAGAAGGGAGTCAGACAGAAGAAACTCAACGAGTGGCTCGGAATCAAGAACGAGAACACAGAAGAGTGAGTATCCATTTTCACTTTAACTCATTAACCGACAGTGAAATGCCTTTACCTCACGACTTACATCTGTGTACGGTACTTTGTTTTTCCAGTCAATATTCTATGGTGGACGACGATGAAGACCTTCCTCATCACGACGAGCGTTCCTGGAAACTGGGCAACATCAATCGACTACAGGCGGAGGCTCTCCTCCAGGGCAAGAGAGACGGAACATTCCTGGTTCGAGACAGCAGCAAAGCGGGATGCTACGCCTGCAGCGTTGTGTATGTATCATGTCTACCTACTTTATAAAGGAGAGGTTACAAACAATAGTCAAGCTCCCTGTATGAAGATTGAAACAGGATGTGTTCCTCCTGTTCATACTGGCCATTAAGAGATGCTAATGTGCTTTCAATGTAAACACAAATACATATATATGATGTTTCAGCAGTCTGGAGTTAGACAAATCAAGGTAGTCATTTTACTACACAGTTCACTCTTTTTGTTACTGTCCAATGGGGAGACATTTTTTTTTATAATAAAAGACATGTAACTATAAGATATCGACTTGATTTGTCTGAAACTGCTGAAGCCTCATACTAGCTTCAGACTCTTTTTATATTGAAGGTGAAGTCTTAATGTCCAGTAGGAAACAGGAGGAAACAGCAAACAAAGTCTGTTTCAGTGTACATATGGGCATATGATATATATATGGTATGGGTGGAACGGTACGTGTAATTGTAGACCGTTGCAGGACGTTCAGTTCGGTTAGGAAGTTGATTCACCTCAAAAAGAAAAATCTGTAATGGACACAGAAGTTGTAGTACCGCCGTTTGGCCACTACGAAAATTTGCTTCAAAGCTCGGCGCTCTTCCTGGAGGCTCGAGTTTGTCAACATCGGTTTTATCTAATAAGCTACAGTTTTCACTTGGCTCATCTCACATATGAGGTCAGAGGTCAATGGACCCCTTTGAAAATGGCATATAGCCACGTAACATATCGCGATACTATGCTGTATTGATTTCCTACTGCACACCCAGAACAGTTTGTGACAGGTTGTCCTCTCTTTGCAGTGTGGACGGTGAAGTGAAGCACTGCGTCATCAACAAGACCCCCTCAGGTTTCGGCTTCGCTGAGCCGTACAACCTGTACAGCTCGTTGAAAGAACTCGTACTTCACTACCAGCACACGTCTTTGGTCCAGCACAATGACTCTCTGAATGTGACGCTAGCGTACCCGGTGTATACCCAGCAGAGACGGTGAGGACCCGGACGTTTCCACACGGACACAAAGAAAAGGCCTCATGAGGATTTGGAGATACGTGTCCTCGGACTCCATGATTTTAAAAGAAGAGGCTCTGTTTGCCCAACTCAGACTTGAAATCGGAGGAAAAGACGCAATAAAGCCTGAAACATTTCAGTGACTTTGCCCGACTACGAGCCCGAGGCGAGTCTGAATGTAGATTTATTTCTCTTTTGCTTTTTGTGGGAGCACAGAATCAAGAGGAAACTGCTGAAGTCTCCCGCAGCGGAGGACATCGGAGGCCTTTTCCTAACGGTGCTTGTTCTTTTTCAAAGCTTTACCAGCCGGGAATGTCTAAACGCAACAGATAAACTCTTCAAATGGAACTGTACTCACCGGCCACAACGTCGTTTTTCCACTTTT
Source organism: Sebastiscus albofasciatus (assembly GCA_916701655.1). Lineage (NCBI taxonomy): Eukaryota > Metazoa > Chordata > Actinopteri > Perciformes > Sebastidae > Sebastiscus > Sebastiscus albofasciatus. Next base: position 5,090 of record CAKAOI010050158.1, on the reverse strand, counting down.
TTTCCTTTCACGTCGTCTTTGTGTGTGTGTGTGTGTGTGTGTGTGTGTGTGTGTGTGTGTGTGTGTGTGTGTGTGTGTGTGTGTGTGTGTGTGTGTGTGTGTGTGTGTGTGTGAGAGAGATTGTCCATGTGACCAAAACTCATAGAATCAGGAAGATGTGTGACGTTGGGGAACGTCTGTAACACATTAGCTTGTGTTAACTGTTCAGTAGCAGACCATGGATCAGCTGATAAATGTAGCAAAATGGCACTTTTTAAAGAAAGTTTAATTCTTTTGAAAAGACTCCTATATGGACTTTAATGAGAAGAGCAGAGAGGACGAGACGTCTGCATCCTGCCTTCTTCCTGTTGATCTTTTACTGTGGGCAGGTGAAACTATTTCATGTACATATGTGAAAATGTGCAAAGTCATGAATCAAAGTGCACCAAACCAAAAAGGATCAGCTCCTGTTTAGTTCTGTTCTGATCTGCTATGCAATTCTTTCTCCATTATTTCTTCAGAATTGTCTTTTATTCTGTTGCGACCCACAATATAAGCTTGTCGTATTGCTTGAAAAGTATCTTTTCCTGTTTTAAATATCCAAGAGGATATTTAGTGTCAAAATGCCGAGATACAGCTTATGATTTTTAAAGGATAATAATAGCAACATACACTTTATTATAAATGACTTTAACAACTGGTATAAAGATGGAAAAGATGAGTATTTTTTTTTGCTTCAAACTAATGTTCTCAGGCAGAGCCTTTTGAGTACTATTTCTTACCGAGCATACATGCAGTTCTTTGTTGAGACGGACAAAGAGAGCACTCAGAGAAGGAGATGATGGGATCGTACAGCCCTTATCTAACCATCACCACCAAAACAACAGGTAGAGATTTATTTTCTTATGAAATATATATGTTCCCACATGAGAATATATCAAAGCAGACTGGTGTTTTCAACTGATGGATATTGGTGTTAAAAGATCAATATACATTTCCACTTAGTATTTTTCTGTATCAGAAAATCACTGTGTTTACATGGGTGGATCGGCTCATTTCAGATAGTCTTTAATTTCATATTTCTAAAAACATGTGCCAGTGGAATCCTTAACAGAAAACATTCAGCCACAACTCAACGACATGTTCTGTCCCACATCTTAACTCTAGCTTTTAAAAGTCCAAGTGATCGGTACGTGTGTAAACCCACTGGTAATAATTACCTGAAAACGTTTTAAATGAAGCCACCGGAACTACCAATGTGTCACCATTGTTAAGTCCAATGTGAAAACCATTCAAATGACAAAATGTCCTCCATTGATAATATTCTATATTTTGCGATCATAGATCTGCCCGCCATAAAAACTATTCAGATGTGATATTTTTATTCCCACCCTAAAATGTACTCATGCTCAGCACAGCTGTCAAGTTAAAATGTTAAATATATCTTCTTGTAACAAATTAGTTGTTAAAAAATATATCAATAAAACCATTAACCCAATGTAATTTTTGATTAATGCTTTTCAAATTTGACTCTTAAATTCTCTCCATCTTTGTGGTAAAAGGTAAACAGACTTACCGACCGCAAACTGTCCACTTGTGTCACTTCCTGTCAAAAGAAATGTGGACAGTTATATTGGACATGACATTTGTCACAAGTTTTAGTTTTGTGCAGATTTAATGTAATTTATTTTAGGTTTTATTGGTTCTTTCAAAGCTGTTGTCATGGATACTATATCAGTCATATGACATTTATTTTATTAGAATATTTTACCCCCCCCCCTCTCCAACAGCTGCTGACATGAACTTTTTGTTTGTTATTGTCAAAAATATTTTCTTTTTTTTAATAGTTCTTGGACAACATGCACCATTATTTTCTTTGCCCCAGTTCTGGGTTGTATGATTATTTTAGGTGTCTTTTTTATTTGAAGCTCATCTTTTTGTGGGTGTCCCAGACATGATGATTGGATTGAGATTTACCAGTGCTCCCCAAGTTTTGCTTCAAATCTGTATTGGGCTTTGTTAAAAAGAAAATAAAACACTTCTTTTTAAGAAACAACTCTTGTTTTGGTCTGATTATTGAAGTTAATGCAACTGTTGCATGGATCGCCATACAATTTAATTTTTGACATTGCCGATTATTTCCTTTTGGATCAATCTGACGATTGTTTTTTCGAGATATGAGAATATGTTGAGTTATAATTTTCATTTATCATATTTAACATGTTATAGTAACTGTTACTTTTGGCAGCAACTAGTACTCTGAAAGTGTCTCTACTGTGTTACTTTTGACAGAGGCTAGTACTCTGAAAGTGTCTCTACTGTGTTACTTTTGACATAGCTAGTTAATGATGGAGGGAACCTGCCAAAATCAAAAATAAATGAATAAATACAAAAATGTCATTAAATGTAGCAAAAGTAATATTAAAAATAAATGTAGCCATTAATTAATTGATAAAATGTGACATAAATTGACATTTCTGTTTAATTTGCTTAATTAATCTTTGTACTAATCCCCTTATTTATTGACTCTTCTGTTTAATTTTCCCTTTTATTTATGTGTTTATTTTTCTTATTTTTTTTAATTTAATCATTTATTTTAGCATTTACTTTTATTTATTTTATATTTATTTTTAAATGCATGTATTTATTTCTGCATGATTTTCCCTTTGCATTCCACTCCTTATTTCTTTCTTTATGTATTTCTGCCTCATTATGAGGGGACTGTCAGTCAACATGTGTCATGGGGTCAGAGGTCATAGATGGACTATATGCGGCCTGATATGGAAATAATATGGAAATCAGGCCGATACTGATTTCCGGCAGTATCGGCTTGGAGGTTCCCACTCTGAACGAGGGGGGGTTTTAAAAAAAATGCAAAAATACATAAATAAATACATGCGTTTAAAAGTAAATATAAAATACTTAAAAATAGATGCAAAAATAAATAAATTAATACAAAATAAATGCAACAAAAAAAATTAAGACCTATCAAATAAATGCAAGAATGAATAAATACATTTAAAAATTAATAAAAATGTAATTAAACAGAAGAGTAAATAAATAAGGGAATTGATAGAAAGATGAATAAAGAAAAGCAAATTAAAACAAATATAATTTGTCACATTTTATCAATAAATTAATGTCTACATTTTTGTATAATATTATTTTGCTACATTTAATGACATATTTATTTATTTATCAAGTCATTTATTAATTCATTTATTTTTTATTTTGGCAGGTTCCGTTCAGCATAGTTAACGGTGTTGTTTTTATTGATTTGGGAGGAAAACTGTAAATTGAATCTCATAACACTGCCTCTTACTTCATGTGTTTGTGTTTTTTATGACATTTTAATGACATGCTATGAAATACTATACTATGACTTTTTGTCGACACACTATACTATAACTTTTTTTTCAACATACTATACTATGACTTTTTTGACAAATACTAGGATTTTCTTTTAACATACTATACTATGACTTTCTTTCGACCTTTATTTCAACATACTATACCATTACTTTTTTCATAAAAGTTTTCGACATATTATACTGTGACTTTTTTTACATTCTATTCTATGACTTTTTTCGACATATTATACTATGACCTTTTCATAAAGTTTTTTGACATACTATACTATGACTTCTTTACATACTATACAATAACTTTTTTGACTTTTTTTTCAACATACTTTACTATGACTTTTTTCATAACATTTTTTGACATACTATACTATGACTTTTTTCATACAATTTTTCGACATACCAGAGAACTTGAGGAAACTTCGTAGGAAGAAAGAACACACAAGAACACGGTTCTACAAAGACCCTTTCAAGTTTGTCAAAGACCTCTTCACAAAGGAAAAGAGCGGAACCTTGAAAACTTCAAAGCAGGAACTAAAAGGACATCTGGAAAGGGTCCACCACGACACGAGAAGACATGAGCAGATAGTCATCCCACATGACATCCCGCCAATTCAACCTCTTGAATTCAGCCTGGACACTAGCCCTCCGAAATGGAAAGAAGTAGAGAATATAGTTTGGTGAGCAAGAGCAGCGTCAGCTCCTGGGCCTAATGGAGTACTGTATAAGCTCTACAAGAATGCACTGGATGTCCTACGCTTTCTTTGGAGGCTCATGAGGGTAGTGTGTCAGAAGCAAATGATACCTAAGGCATGGCGAAGGGCTGGCGGCGTGCTCATACCAAAAGAAAAGAATGCATCAGACATTGACCAATTCCGACCGATCTGCCTTCTGAACGTCGAGGGGAAAATCTTTTTCGGCATAGTATCACAGAGGCTGTCTACCTACCTGCAAAGAAACAAGTACGTCGATACAACTGTACAAAAAGCAGGTATACCAGGGTTCTCTGGTTGCTTGGAGCAAAGAAGCATGATTTGGCACCAGATCCAATCAGCCAAGAAGGACAAAAGGGACCTCCATGTGATCTTTTTTGACCTGGCAAATGCATTCGGCTCTGTTCCCCATGAACTCCTCTGGGAATCCTTCAACTTTTCCATGTACCAGAGCCCATTACTACACTGATCAAGACCTATATCCATGACCTGCAGCTGTGCTTCACAACAGCCGACTTTACTACAACGTGACAAAGCTTGGAGGTAGGCATTATGGCAGGCTGCACAGTTTCACCCTTGGCTTTCACAATGGCCATGGAAGTCATCATCAGGGCCTCAAAATGGGTGGTTGGTGGTGAGCGAACCAGGGCAGGCCTCCGTCTTCCACCTATCAGGGCGTACATGGACGACATGACCACACTGACAACTACTGCAGCATGCACCAAGCGACTACTTGGAAAGCTGTAGGAGAACATCAAGTGGGCCCGCATGAAAATAAAACCAAGCAAGACTTGAAGCATCTCCATAGTCAAGGGAACGCTTAAAGACACAAGGTTCTACATCGGTGACAACCCAATACCAACAGTGTCTGAGCAGCCTGTCAAAAGCCTGGGCAGATGGTACAATGCTAGCCTCAAGGACAAAGAGCAAGTGCAACAACTAAAGCAAGAAGTTGTCAATGGGCTAAAGAACATCAACAAGACCCTGTTGCCTGGGAAATTTAAACTCTGGTGCCTACAGTTTGGACTCCTCCCCC
>CAKAOI010050156.1:37150-139615 GCA_916701655.1 Sebastiscus albofasciatus | reverse complement strand
TATACATATACATATATATACACACACATATATATATACATATACACATACATATATATATATATATATATATTTTTTTTTTTTTAATTTTCCTTTTTTTTAAAAGCCACCTCGTGCTTTTGCACGCATTTTCGAAACAGTCGCTAAATTCAGCTCCTCAGTTTCCTGTGAATATCAGATCATGAGGTAAAAACAACACCTTTTGCACACCAGTCAAGCTTTATTCTGCAATTCACAACTAATCCGGTGTAAAATGATGAAATGGAAAGTGTTACTGAATGTCTGAGTATTCAGCTTAAACCTTCACACAAGTACACCTCTGTGTTTTGAGTCTATTTGTTTACATACAGCCCTGGTGAGTAACAGGTATACGAGTGTGAAGCAGTGCAGCTTTAAATTGATGTGCCTGTTCACCAACCTGCGCTGAGATAAATACAGGCTAAAAAAATCTCTCAGAGTAACTGATGGCTCTCGTCTGCACTTCGGGCTTGTTTGCGTGCCAGGAGACTAAAATGGCACAGCAGGACCCTGGCATACAGTGGGCCCATATGTCAGCCCTGCAGGGAAATCTAATCTGTGTCACTATGTCTAGGAGATATACTGTATGTGTGTGTGTGTCTGTTACCTTGGTGTCCAAACGCTGCAGGTAGGAACAGATGTACTCGATGCTGGCTCCAAACGGGTGGACGTGCAGGAAGGTTGAAATGATCCCTGAGGAAGAACAAATAGGTCACGTCGACATATTAATTAAACTGTCAAAATGCAAAGACATACCTTCGGCACGAAGCTCCAACCTTTGAGTTTCTGTGGCTACAGTCAAACATGACTTTAAACCACAAGCAGAATACTCAAGAAATCAGTTAGTATTATTCTTCCTCCTCTCCGCCTCAACTGAAAACAAGCAAGGATGCATCAAGTGGCTTTTGTCAGTCTCCCAGCACTGTTAAGAGGCTCTTGTATATTGTGGCTCCAGATTAGAGGGAGTGTTTGATGCCGTTATCTTTCATCAAAGCCGTGTGCTACTGAAACTCTCCACAAACTCCAACCAAACCGTAGAGCACCACGAGGCCGATAGAAGACACCAAAACGTCTTAGAAAAACAGCTGAGATTTGGTTGGTGGGTCTCCAGATGATCTGACCTCTGATGTGTGTCTGCATGTACTCCACAGGCTGAACATACGAGCTGGGAGAGCTAAGCTAAAGTTCAGACTTTCTATATAGAACAACAAAAGGAACTTGGGGGATATATCCTGATGTGACAGCATCGTACGTAACTGATCTGGGAACAAATCATGTATATGATAAATAAGCCTTGATATGATTTAGAAAATGACGATGATGAGAGATAAGGAAAACAAAAATTAATGCCACGTGGTTGTATGCCTCTGCCAACCAATCAAGTTGCAGATTTCATCCATTTCTGTTCAAAATGTCATCACTTTATTATTTTATCCTGTTAGACATTTGCATGAAATTGTCATAATTAAGCTATTAGCGCCAAAATCGTGTTTTGTGAGGTCACACCAAGTTCTAATCAATTCATCCCTGAGTTCAAGTGGAAATTTGTGCCAAAGTTGATGAATTTTTGCTCAAGGTAGTTCAAGGCAATTACTGCAAAAAAAAGTCTAGAATATTTTATAAAGTTATGTAATTATTAATTTGCTTTTTATGCCGAATCACATTGTTTCCTCACGGCCTGATGTCTTTTTAAGCAAACGTTGCAGCTTTCCCACATCTCCATTATTAACATGCAAGGTCGTAGAAACCATTGAGGACATCGTGGTCATGTCCTCGATAATATTTCTGGGAATTTGAAGGCTGATTTTATTATTTAAACATTTAAAATTCTTAAAGTTTTCAGGCAAAAAAAAAGAAAAGATAAATTCAGTGATGTAGCGGTCGTTGATGAGGAGGGTGTACTACTACAGAGGAAAAAGTGAGTATACTCCTATATATTCCAATGGCTTTTTGGCCGACAGGTGACTGAGTATACTGTAAACCGCCAGAAAAAGAGGTGGGTATACCCCATATATGCGTATACCTCTACTACACTACTGGATAAATTGAAATAAAAGGGTTTATTTCCTCTTGCCTGGTGCTGTATAGAAGGATTTAAAGAACATTTACACCATATTGTAGCAGATAACATGTAATTGAATATTTTAACAAATAAATTAATTCTAATTTTGACATTTCTTTTAATACAAAGAACATTTTATGGAGTTTGGTTGGTAGCCAGGCAAAAATGTCTCGGACTTTGGACTTTTGTCCTCAGTATTTCCAAAATCCTAGCTTTGACCGTATTAACTTGGTGAGTAAAATCGTGTTGCTGTGTAAAAATGATGGTCAAATATACAAAAATACGACCCGAGTTGTAATAAAACAGAATTATACTTTCACAGTGTATAACAGATGATTTGAATGGTGTTTTCAGCAGCACAATAAAGTGTTTCATTCTTATTGAAAAAACACAACTTGTCCCGAAATGGCCTTTTGCAGCCGAACAACACAAACACTTGTATACTTTTGCTTCTCATTTTTCCTCAAGATTACGCAACTGTGTTCATCTACATTCACCGTGTGAAGGGGGAGAAAAAGGCAAAGAGATTCAACCCTTTTGTTTCCTGATGAAACATTTTCCTTCAGGAGCCAAGCGTCCCTTTCATTCCTGCGGTGCTCGATTCGACTCAGCATCAAAACAAGATGTCAAGAGGAGTGATTCTGACACCAGAAGAGGCCGGGATCTTTAACTATGGCGCACCTCCGCCTCAGCAAACAGCCAGAGTGGGCATGAACAGAGGACAAGCACCATTGACTACCTAACTACCTGCTATGAGACAGTAGGTGCAGGTATTTCTGGCTCTGGAAGAACACCGGACCCAACTGGACAGATACAGAAAAGTCTATTATTTGGTAAACTCAATTTGCATTTCCTGTTTTACTCCCTAACAAGACGCAGCAGGTTTTATCTTTCACGCTTTGAGCCAACGGATGTCCTTGACAATTAACGTGTGAAAATGCAGCGTGCCGGAAAACAAGCAGCGAAATAGGACGAGGCTTTGTTTACTTCTATAAATAATGTAGTTTATTACACACGAGGGAGATAGATGTTGGCCATATTTACCCATTATCATAAAGTCACATTGCGTTATGTAATCTAATGAGTAAAGTGGGCTCTTTCTCTCCTCACATCTTCCTCCTCTCTCGCTCTAACGGCTATGTAATTATGCATAGTTATTACGTCAAAGCGACTGAAGCAAATCAGAGAAATCCAACTGCTGTAGAGGTGGCATTGATAGTGCACCTTGTGTTATACAAGGGATGGACAATAACAATGGAACAATGGAAACAACACATTATGAGGTAATGCAATCCAATTCAACAGCTATGCAGTGTGTAGTCCCTTTGTGAAACTAATAATGTTGCATTTCTTTTGAGACCATCATTTTTGAGGCCATAACTGTTGGTGTTGTGGTGTGAATTTCTTTATAATGGAAGGTTTTCCTGTTATTTTGTACACTTCCTGTTAGTGTTTTGGAGGGCATAATGAAAATTGTGTTTAGCTCAACCCTGATTCAAATAACATGTAAAAGAACAATTAATAATATCAGAGCGCCATCATCATACAGGACACATCAAAATACTAAAAACAGCATCAAAAATATGAAACATAAGACATAAAATACTGTAGAGGAGGTCTTATACGTCAGACAAGATTAAGGTTGTGTTTGAAATCGCATACCAACGTACTGTATACTAACATACTTTATACTAACATACCGTATACTAACGTACTTTATACTAACGTACTGTATACTAACGTACTTTATACTAACGTACCGTATACTAATGTACTTTATACTAACGTACCGTATACTAACATACCGTATACTAACGTACTTTATACTAACGTACTGTATACCAACGTACTGTATACCAACGTACTGTATACCAACGTACTGTATACTAATGTACTGTATACCAACGTACTGTATACCAACACACTGTATACTAACGTACTGTATACTAACGTATTGTATAACATACTGTATAAAGTACCGTATAACATACTGTACACTAACGTACTGTATACTAACGCACTGCATACTACATGCTCAATCTGATCTCAATGTTTTGTGTTGGTAATTGATTTCCAATAATAAATATATACATTTGCATAAAGCAGCATATTCGCCCACTCCCATATTGATAAAAGTATTAAATACTTGACAAATCTCCCTTTAAGGCACATTTTAAACAGATAAAAAATGTGTGATCAATTGCGAATAAGTATTTAAGCGGTATTTATTTTATTTAGTTTTTAACTATAGGAAATATAGTTTTTTTTTTCATAAAGGGATTTTTTTTTTTTTTAGTTTCAGTTTAATACAAATATTTACCCAACTATGATATTCGTGCATCCATCAACAGGTTTATGTTTGTAAAAGAAAATTGTAACGTTAACATAAATGTCTGTGCAAGCAGCTTTGATGTAATTAATGTAAATGTAAATGTAAATGCATTGATGCCATGGAGATACAGAGAGGCAGCCTACCGACTAGCAGTGCGTCTCTCTCGGAGTGAACAGGACTGAGACGGTTCTTCTCTGGAAGACCTTCCTTGTCCTGACTGCAAGACACCACTGATGACGCCGTTACATCCTGAGGACAGACAGAGATCACAACAACACTGTTGAAAGATCCACATAGCACCTCAATTAAACACTGACGCTACAGAAACATCTAAACAGGGCAGCTCTGGGTAGTTGAGCGTGTTTTAATTAAGCATGCAAGAAGTTTTGCACTGTGAGCGGATGCAAAAAATAGAAAATAAACACAAAATAATCAACATAAAAACAAGGACAAGACAATGAGCAGAAGAAGATGAAGGAGTGAAAGAATGAAGCCAGCAGCTAAAGTTCAGAGATAAAGGGAGAGAAACATAACAAGAGAGAGGAAGTGCTAACGATGCTAATGATCAAGCTGTTGTTTACTGTGAACCTGTGACCGCCTGACACACAGAAGTGAGGATAGATGAGGACATTTGGATGTATGGCAGAAAAAGACATTTATGTCTTAATGAAGTGAAGTTTCTAATACAAGAATCACGGTGATGAAAAGGTGGCTTTCCCTCCGGAGTCTGGTCTCATCAGGACCTCGTCTTCAAGCTCTTGTCTAATGTGAGAGTGTGCACATTTACTCTATGTGTGTATGCTGGTCCTTCGTTTTCTAACCCAGTTGTGTCTGAGGGATTTAGTCTGTGACAAGTACAGTCCCTGTGAAGACTGGCCTGTAATGACAAGTCATGTCAGTGGAAGAGTTACGGGATGGAGAGGAGAGGAGAAGACAGGAGAGGAGAGGAGAGGAGGTGAAATAATTAAAAAAGTAAAAGGGGAAGACAAATATTTAGTGAGGAGTAGTGAGAGCTCAGGTTTTTTTTTTCCCACTTACACTGACTTGATTAGCACTCTGTTCGCTCCCTCTGTCATCTTGCTTTAACGTCTCCAGCTAGAGTCAATTAGAAAAATGAGAGGAAACGTCAATGAGAAACAAGTCACCCACTAATGCAATCAGACACACCAAAACCCTCCATCCCTCTCTAACTCTCTCTCTCACACACACACAGACACACACACACACACACACACACACACAAACATGAACAGCAGCAGCAGCATGAACAAGGCCTGGTTTCAGAGGGACTTTTTTCTGTTCAAGTTTTGGAGACAAAGTCAGATAAAGTAAAGTCAAATAGTTTATACGAGCGTATGCAGTAGGCGATTTGAGAGTTGGAGTGAGGGAGGATGCCATCCCCCTTGTTAACCTCCCTCTCCATCCCTTAGTAGCAGAGAGAGTGCCGGGGCTGCAGGGTTATTTATTGAATAAGTCTGCCTGACTTATTGATCCTTTATCTGAGGTTTGTGCAAGTTAGGCTACATTCACACTAATACGTTTTAAAACACCGTTTAAAAACGATAACGATCTTCATCCAGACGAACGTTTTAGGGCCGTTTCAGAATTAATCTTTGTTCATACTAACGACGCCCGAAAACGCATATCACATGACCATTCATGTACACTGGGCATGTGCGTGCCGGTGTAAACAGGAAGCAGCACTGGACACAGGAAATGATGCAAAGAGCTTGAATAATAGCTTGAGTCCTGCGCATGTAGGCAGTAGTAGCATTACGAAATGCACAACAGCTGCTAGAAGAGACAACAAGGTCAGCAACGCTTGTAACTCGTTATCCATGTTGGAATGAACCACTGGTGGTCGAGGCGGATGTCGTTTGTTTTTCTTTCCGAAAAGGTTCACTTGATGGGGCGTGACGAATCAGGGAAGGACACGTCATGACTGATAAGATCCATACAAGAAGCGAATGTTGGCGTCTGCATCATCGTTTTCAAAAGGTCTCTGTTTCTGTCCGTCCAGACTAAAACGCAACCCGCGAGTTTTAAAACTAAAACGGGGTCAGCAGCGTTTTTAAACCCTCATGGCTGCGTTGTTTTCTTTTCATCCATCTTGAATTTTTTTACGTCATTTGGAGCCAGAGTCTGCGCAGTAGTGGTCGGGCGGTCGAGCCGCGATATCGAGGTCAGCGAGGGAGACTTACAGCTATCAATCATGACGTCTCACCCCCTTTTTATAGCATCAAATAACTAATTACAAACCAAACTTATCAGAAAAATGAACACTTGAACATCCATCAGCGTGATAAGAACTACCTAAAATGACAGAAACCATCTTTGGGAAAAATCTATTTGATGTGTAATTTGACTTTTTAGTTTGGCCCATGTCCCATCCGCTAACATGTAGGAGGTTGGCTTTATGACCTATACTGTAGCCAGCCACCAGGTGGTGATCCAGATGTTTTGGCTTCACTTTAGGGGAGCCGTCATGTCGTCCATCTCTATAAAGTGCATGCAGCCTAACTGTGCTGTGCATTGATGAATCCATGGTGCTGTCCGTGGTGTTGACGTGGCAGACAGATTTGTAATTGCGACTTTTTTCCTCAGAGTCCCGCCTTTCTGTCAGTTTCGTCTTCGAAATCTAAATAATTGTTCCTCTGCTCTGCAGTGCTGTGTGGAAAGTCACCGATTTATTAAATCAAAGTTGCATCAACAGCACAGAGCACATGCACTCAAAGAATACCTTCTAAGTACATTTGAATGGAAAAACGCCGTTTACGATGACACGCTGTCACTGACATACTGTCACTGACATACTGTTTAAAATGATTAAAGTAGCTTCTCTTTTATGGCTGAAGGCGGTGATAACATGACAACGGTGCTGACAGGTGTCTGATGAGAGATGACATCTTGAGAGTGGATTTGGGAGACTGTGGGACAGATACGGTAACTGCAATATTAAGCAGATACACAGTATTAGGAAATAATGCAACGCTGACAGCTACGATCCAGCGTGAACGCACACGCTGAAGGAATATGTAATCTACCATCCGATGTAAACACTACACTGAACTGTCACATTGTGTGAGAGGAGCTGATGCCCTGTTCAATGTGCTGCTGTAACGTATGTCTTGATGTATATATGTTGATGTATTTCCCCACCTACTGTATGCTGAGAGGAAACTGTTGAATAAAATGATCCTCCACCAGATGATGAAATAATATGAGAGGTTTCAGTAAATAAATCCCCACATTTAAGTAAAAACTGCCATACTTTATTATCTCCTTGGCCTAGCCTTGCTTCTTTTTATTATTTTTTTGCCGTATTCTAATACTTATGCTGCTCCGATCGTCTTTATTTTTCCGACAGGGACTGATATTTATGATGCGGAGTATTTTCCTGCATTACGTGATGAGAAAGGTCAAGTCACAGTGACCTGATCTAATGTAGACCGAGTGCTATTTAATGACAGCAGGAATCAGTGGATCAGTGAAGATAAACTGATGTATTAAGAGCTACATTTTTGATACAGAGAACATTTTGATTAGTATCTATTAATCGGACGAATGAGGAAAAAGTACCAAGCAATAATAGATTTTAACAGGTCAAAGATAAGCACAGTTCACAGTATGTTTGTGGAGGTATATAGAGCCTATATTGGATACCCTTTTCCTGCCTTTAAGTAAGAGATGTTGTGAATGAGGCAATAGAGTGATTTAAAATGACATTTGTGCTTTTCAATTAAGCATTAAATAATTGTGACCAAGATACGTACAGAGCAGGGAAATTAAAACCTGTATTAACGGATTTTTTTGGCCACTTAGGGGCAGCAGAAATAACCTTTAAGGCCCAGACACACCAAACTGACATCAAAGAACTCGTGACGACGAAGATTGCCTGTTGTGTTGCCTCAAGTCGCCTGTGTTTTGGCCAAAACACAGGCGACTTGAGGCGACTTGAGTCGACTTGAGGCAACTTGAGGCTACTTGAGGCGACTTGAGGCGACTTGAGGCGACTTGATAACACACCGCAAAGACTACAGCCAACGGCAAACTATCACATAGGTTCTGCGCCTGCGTGAGAGGAAATAACTCTCCACACCAGCAGGAATTGAAAGGATTGAAAAAAGGGAAACCGGAAGACCGAGGGCGTAGTGTCAAACTTGATGATGATTGATTGATGATCATGATTCAACATGATGAATTGGCCAAAAAACCTCAGACACGGGCAGACTAGAGCAGACGGTGCTCTACAGACGCTCACCGACGGCCCCAAAACTGTCCGACTGTCGTCTTAAAGTTGATATGGCCAACTTGTTAGCAAACTGTCTTTAGACCGTGGTTGAAACACAGACAACAGTGGGATGAAGGAACCATACTTTTGGTGGAAACGCGGCTTACGAGAGCTGTGAGAGTGAACCAAAACAGTAAAGTTGTGGTCCAGACAGCTATACAATGAGCTGAAGCTCATTATAAAGCTCCATAGCCCGAGGGGAGCTGCAGATTAAGCTGATTATTCTAATTATGAGTACTAACTACTAACCACACTCCTTGTCGATGGCGGGAGACTCTTAATTGTAGGAACCATGCTAAGAGCGGACACTTCTTCATCCTTGTTAGGACAGTCATTTCCTGATCCGTCTGAGAGCTGAGACGGATCAGGAGGATGCAAACACTTTTACCTTTTTCAGTGCTGTATTTAAGAGGGCAGTAGAGTGTGTTTGCTGTGGCCGTGCTGTGTGAAGGGGCTGATCTGAATGTGATGGTTGTGGTGGAGGCTGAGGCGGTGCTGCACGGTGAAGGAGTGTTTGTGTATCCTCTACATGTGTAGTCAATGTTCCTCGCTGGGAAACGAGAGGTAGGGGAGCGTGATGAAGCTGCGTTTTGACAAGCTCCGGATGAAGCACAACACACGTATTCGTCTCGTCTCTGCTGACCGACGCTGCTCATGTTGCTACATGCGAGTCTCTCACTGAGAAAGGGCTCTTGGAAAATTGAAATGCTGCCGTTTTTTTTCCAAACCTTGCTGTCTCCGCCAGCTGAGACACGATACACACCTCTCTCTCTCAGGTTTTTCCATCTCCTTTTGTATTTGTCTTCAATACACAAGAATGTGAGTGTCTGAAGATGCCACGGCATTATTTAAACATTAAAACTTTGAGTTAAGCTCTAATACATTATCTAAAGCTTAAGCAAAGATGCTGCTGTGACTTTGTTGCCAGCTACATGAAACTTTTATAACCTGCCATCCTTTCTTCTGACCACCTGGGGAACTGACTCTTTGTCAGCTACTGGCAGGGCTCACAAAGGTCAGTCAAACACCGGTACAAACTTTAACGAATATGAACTTCTGGTGCAGTGTTTAGCACCGAGCGTGCCGCATTTCAGGGCAGGATAGTAGGAAAAAAAACCACACCACATAAAGAATAACGATGCATGGAAACGCTGTTTGCAACAATGTGTAAGCGGCTTAAAAGGAGGACAGCGGTGTTTTCTCCTGAGACATTAACAGCTTGTACGTACTGTATGTGTCGTGTGGTAGTGCAGAAATAGTGGAACATAAGCTGCTGTCATCTCCTTAACGTCACCTGAGGACAAAGTCCCCTTTGAGGTCCAGATGATGAAGTGTCTCTACTGTACAGCTCTGCTTATATACACATATAATCCTCCAGAGGACAGGAAGAGATGCTTATGGGAGCAGTGAAGAGAAATCACCATCACCAGCAGAACAGAGGAACAACTAGAGGAGCTAAACCAAAAAATTCATTGTCCCTGCAGAGAGAAAACCATCTTCTCCTGAATAACTGGAGTCTATAAGGCCCCGATCAGACAGAGCGCATGTCTTGCCACCTGGGGAGGCTTTTTGTAATGGTTTTCAATGAGACTGAAGCTTTTTTGAGTGCTGATTTTGCTTTTCCGAGCGCCTCGCGTTTATCCGCTCTGTGTGCCTTGCATTTTTAGAGGAGCACCATAAACGCCTTGAGTTGAAAGAAATTCAACTGAGAGCAGATAAGCGCCGAACGTCATTAGCGTTTTTTTTCTCATTGTGGTGACTTTTGCTGGATATCCGGAGCTTTATGACTGTTATGAGTTGTGATTTTAACTTTATGACGTTACCATGATATGAACAGAAACCAGCAGGAGGCAAATTAGTGCGTTAGTTGAGATTTTGGGTAAGATGTTACTGTACTTTTAAGCATTTGGGTCGCGGACAGTTCATGGTTTGTAATAAGGTAACGTTAGCACTCATTTGGTGGTTTTGGGGGTTTCAGGTAGAACATGTTTGCATGCTTTAATGTTCAAAAAACACATTGTTTTCATACCGTTTGTCTGAGTGATACCTGTAATCACCCTCTGTCTGAAATGCTCCGTTTCAGCTCCCGTCTCTTTAAGACTCCTTCCTGAAAAAGCCTCTGATTGGCTTGCAAGAAAAATATGGTGTACCTTTGCAAAAGTAGTTCTCTATATTCTACTGAGCCTGAATGTGATGTAGGAAGGGGAGCCAAATCTGAATGGCTTGTTGAATCACATGATTTCTGATCTAAGCAGCCCACAAAATACTGACTAGTTGTCTTAATCCAGTTTGTGGGTTGGTAGGCACTCCTGATACCCAAAAATGTATGTGAGCAAGCTCTGAAAACGTTCATAATATATCCCCTTTAACACAAAATTAACAAAGAATACAATGAGATGTGGTAGCTATATCAGTATTCAACAAAACTAGAAATCTATGTGGCGACCTGAATATGAGCTGAGTGAGAAGGAGAGTCAAGTGGCGTGTTCCTCACTCCTTTATTGGGTATTTTAGCCCCTTTATTGTGCGTAGATCTGTCTCAGTGTGTTGAGGATAGTGCAGCCCGTCAGAGGGACGAGCACAGAGAAAAGAAAAAAGCTAATTCACATAGTTTAACTATCAGCAGCTGAGCGACCTTCCATCGGCTCACAGCAAACCAACTTGAGCAGCTCTGTGAATCAGAAAGATGACCTGAGAGCAGACAGCAATCCACCAGAGTCATCAGGCACCACTTGACAGTACCATTTTAGTATTATAATTATCCAATTACATAGCTGATTGAACTTGAAGCTCAAACTCATGGTCGCTCTCTTCCCCTGTTACCATGCAGAGCCAAAATAGGCCAGCGAGAGGTACAGTAGTAGAGCTCACCTGCACTCGAACACAACCTTTTGTTGTATGTCGATAGGTGACCTGCAATAAAACGACATCTCTGGAGTGTTTTGATAAATGTGTCTGCCTCTTATGGAGGAGAAAAGCAGTGACATTCAGTAATTATTTTTACTGTACGGGTCAGGACAGTTTGGTCTCTACAGCTTTTGTCGCGGCTAAAATTCAACGGTTCTCACACGGCAACAAACTCCTTCACAGGCATACAAACTGTACATACGAGCTGCTGTGTATAATCACAGCCTATAAGCAGCCTCATTAAAGCCATTCATCACTTATGTCGCTCACTCAAGGGCACCTCGATGGTAAACAAAGGCCTTCTGGTCTGCCTTTTCTATAAATCCATCTCCTATTTTATGATGTAACATCAACATTCAGCGCTATACAAGAATGAAATGGAGGACATGGTGGTGATGGCAGCGATCGTAGACGGGGTCATTTTCACAAGATATGCAAAATATTTTCCGCTTCAGAGTGAAATACTGTAAAATAAATCGCATTTGAGTGTAAAAAGTTCATTGGAGGATTTAATGTGCCCTCAAACGCCTTCGACCACACAGGGGACGGCTACTGGCTGTATCTTGATTTTGGGTCTGAAATTGGAAAAGTGCAAAATATAACCAGTTGGAGTTTCTCTTATAAGAAACATTTAAGACATTTAACTCACATTCATTGATCATTCTTAAGATTTTCACAATATCAAACCCCATTTTTGATATCATTTATAGTCAGAATTGTTTCAGCAATAACCATTATCGCTTTTTTTATTTCTAATGACTGTATTTAAATGTCCTTTTATAATGTGTTTCTTTTGCATTTTGTCTTGATGATTTTGACGTTTTATGTAAAGCGCTTTGAATTGCCTTGTTGATGAAATGTGCTATATAAATAAACTCACTTTTGCCTTGTGTTACGGCCACAGCTGATTTCCCTTCAACGTGACTAACCCCCTCTGAAGTGCTCATGTTGATTAGGATGTGTGGTTTCCGGTACGGGACTGGCTCCGCCTGCCGAGGCGTTGCCAACATCTCTGAGCTGGAGGTGTCTGATTGGAGTGGCTCCAATCCCGACGAGACAATTCGGACAGCTGAAGCTTCAAATATTTGGCCAGCCTGACGGTAGGCACGGCTGGGATTTGGAGTGAACAGCTCGCCAACGTATCTCTTGATATTAGGTTGTTTTCTAAACTAGTATAATGTCAATTGTGGTGATTAACTCTGGCAACTGAGGTTGTAATCTACCGGGGGAACTGAACTGGGGGCAGGTTAGATTCAAAAAACTCATTTCGACTACACACCTATATTAGGAAATTCCGTTGTTTACTTCACTAGTGTGCGGGGGTGCTGTTTTGTCTGTGTGGTGTGGATTTTTGTCAAGTAGAGTTAATTAGTGAAGTTTTATTTTCCTTTTCTGGTTCATTTAGAGTAAATTAGACATGTACTGTAGCTCTTAATTTAAGAGTCTTCTTTTTGTTTTACTTATTTCGCTGATTTTAACGTCTCACACAAGCCCCAAGTCTGCCTCACCTCTTTTTGTTGTTGTACCATCTAAGCTCCATGTGAATAAAACAACTTTATTTTTACCAAGAATATCTGGTTTTATGTTGCCTCCCTTTTCCCTAACACACTGGGATGTAACACCTTGCCTCTATATAGTAGTTTTCAGTGTTAGTGGCGGGGTCCGCCATTCCTCAGAGGAAATGATGCAGCATGTAACCCAACGTTTGCAATTTTATTTAATTTATCTCATGTAGTATGTTTACATGTACTTAAGTAACCAGGTTCATCAAAGAACAGGATACCGTATGCAGGCTAGTTTGTGTTTGTTTCAGTTTCAGTCAGACTTTGGATTGAAGTATTTTAAATATGAGGACGCCTCGCTGCGTTTAATGATCTCTCCTTTCATGCAGCTGCTCCGCTGTTCTACCCCTCTGCAGTCTTTGGTTATGCACACTTGTAAAAAGACGATTAGAAACCTGTTGACGCGCATACATGGAAGAGCGTTCCTCAGGAGAAATCTAGCTGAGGAAATCAGGTTTCCCTAACCCCCTACCCCAATTACGGTAACCAGGCTATTCGATTACATGACATTTAAGAGATCAGTTTACTGGAAAACTGTACTGTAACCTGGTTACTTTAGAGCATGTAAACGCTTCATACTAGCAGCTCAGTTTACTGTTCTTTCTCCCGTAGCCGTATCAGAGATGTATTAAGTTACTGCAAATACAAGCCAAACATTTCCTACTTCTGTTCTACAATCGTTCATCAAAAATAAGTCTATAAAAACGGTCATGGCATGAAGGAAAAAGGCTGATTACTGATTGAAATCTACTGAAAACAACCTTTGGCCTGTTTCTGATTTCAATCTTTTCATCTGTTTCCTTTATTTTGTCGCCTGTATCTTAAATTATCCGTTAAATCATAGTGACCTGGTCTTTTAGTTACTTCAGATTATCTGTCTTTTTCAATTTTCTGTTTGTAAAGCCACGGTTAATACCAAAGATCTTGATTACTTGTTCATTATCAGCGCCTCTGAGGGGGACCTTTCATCTTTCATCTACTGTGTGGAGTTGATTCAGGGACAAATCATTAGACACCACTTTAAATGCACCGAAATCTTCACTAAAATGAAGCCAGTGTTGAATAATTTTTCCCAATATGAAATATTCGTCATGCACTGAAACTCATTATGAAGTAATTTCTTTCTAACTAGCGCACAAATGAGGCCCGTTTTTTAAAAAAAGATTCATTATTACCATTTACACAAACACATGAACACAACGTTTTCCCTTGACTTGCATGTGTGTGTGTGTGTGTGTGTGTGTGTGTGTGTGTGTGTGTGTGTTTTCTTCTGACCTGAGGTGTGTGTGTAGTCTGCAGGCTGTGCAGTCCTGACGTGAGGTCATGGATTTGGTTCTTCAGCTGCTGTTTGTCTTCTAGACTCTTCTCAAGCTCGGCCTCTCGCTTCTTCAACTCGTCCCTCATTCTCAGCAATTGCTGACATGAAGAAGAAGAAGAAGAACAAAAAGAAGAAGAAGAAGAAGGGTTAGCCATTAATGTTCATGTTAGTTTCACCGGTGCTTCGACAGAGACAGAATAAGTTGATCTGATGCAGGGTCCCAATCTGAACTCTGGAGAATCAAAAATTTCACAAGAGATATTCAAAATAAGGAGTCCCTCATCAGCTCCCTCTTTTAATGTGATGCTGAATAATTCATCAGCTACACAGTGCACAGTGCTGCTGTACAGTCCCTATCAAGTGAGGTGAAAACTGAGCTCTGGTCTGGAGACGGGGAGCCAGATTCAGCTGGTCGGACCTGCACATAATGAGCTCCTCTGCATATCTGGGACCTCATTCATACCAAGTATTAAAAACATGTTGTCTGCATATGTTATCTAGATAATGAATGATCCACTTACACTAAAATAATTTTACATTATGTTGGTCTGTGTTCTGTCTTCATCCTGTTACAGATGAGCAGACAGGTGGGCTGGCAAATAGCGCAAATATAGTAATCATATCTGGCACTATGATGGAGGTCCGGTGACGAACGGTTGAAATGACCACGATTCTTGCACAAATCTTCAAATGTCAAAAGATTTTGATCCCAAAGTAGTGGGGCGGGGTTGACATCTGATGTTGTCAACCCCGCCCCGCTACTTATCCAACGACCTATCATGATGCAGACAGAATCAACACTGACAACAAACACTTTTGTGTTGTGTCTTCAGATGTAAATGAGGCCTTCTATCTAATGGGAGGATATTTTCTCAATAAAAACAATCCTTTGCATAAATAGCAGTGACACCGGACTGCCTCTGAGCTGCTGAGGTCAGATCATAATGCAAACAAACACCTTATCAAAGACATCTTACTTTGACATTTCCTTAATGCAGATAAGACACAGAGTGCCTTTAAAAAGTCTAAATTGAAGCGTTATGTAAACCTGGCCGACCAGAGGTTACTACTTAACACATTATTGGATGTACGCCCAAAAGCAAAACATTCATTTAGAGGCCTGACTCAAAACAATGACTGCAGAACTGGTGCGTAATTTACTATAATTTAGACTTGGTGCTGCTCCACATGATAAACAGATGCACTGTGCAGCTCTCTAATGCGCATGAACGTGTCTGTCAACCTTTCATAGAGAAATATAATCTTAAAAATGTTAACATTTTTAGCTTTTGGCATCATTTAGATGAAGCAAAACATGTTAAATGTATATTTTGTGATGTGTGAAAAAGGCTCTAGCAGAGAATATGAAGGTCTTTTATGTTTCTAGGTGAACATCAATTCTCTCCTGCAGGATAAACGTATAATACTTCAGCCTTTTGAAGGGAAAAACGAAATTTCAGAAGCAAAGTGTTCAAATTATCTACTGATGTTTTCATATACGTGCCGGAGACACATTTCATGAAGGTAATTACAATGCACTTTGTCAAATGAGATCCAAGTGGAGAAAAGCTCCTCTATTTTCTATCTCTTCACTTAAGGAGGAATAACTGCGAGCCGGGGCTATTTGACAACACAGCAGGTGATCAGAAAAGTGGATTGCCGCCTGAGGAAGTGTTTTCTTTTTTTAAGTGGATTACTAAATGTTCCTGAGGGTGATATTCTATTAAATAAAGCCTAAAGCTGTGGTTCTCAACGCTGGTCCCCAGGATACAAATACTCACTGTTTTTTTTATTTTAGCCATTTAAAGGGTGTAATTTCTGTCTAAATGCCAAACTCTATTGTTCAATTAAACAACAACACATCACATCCCGACCCCTCCGCAAACACACAGGCCTGCAGCTACACACTGGATCGGATTAAAAGTGTTTGTAACACAGATGTTATTGTAAGTAAATGCTGTAAAGATGTACTGTAGTATTAAAGCTACGATATGTACTTTTCCTCAGATTAAACTACAGTAAAGAAACTGAAAATGTAACTGACCGGTCCGGTGACACAATGGTGGTGTGTGAAGGTAAATATATGACTTACTGAAGCGGTGTAGTACAAAGGACAAACGCAACTATAAAGCACGGGGTGTATAGTATATGTTAATGTTGTGTTATGGAGTTAGTTTATCAAATGATAGTTTAAGAAAAAGAAACACCTATATGGAGGTAAAATCAAGCACGCATTAACACGAGGGGCCGCAGCTAATGATTATTTTCACATCAGTGAATCTGATGATTATTTTCTCAATTAATTAATTAATTGTTTTGTCTCAAAAAACCGTCACATCACAATTTCCCAGAGCCCAAGGCGACATATTCATTTTGTCTGAGTAACAGTCTAAAATCAAAAGATATTCAAAGTCCTAACAATAGACTAGATATAAGAAGTGGACGTAGTCACCGTGATGTCACCCACTGGTTTGTGGACTGCCGATTTGAAGCCTCGAGTCATTTTTTCCGTCGCAAGCTGTTTGTTTTCACCAGAAGTGACACAAGAGGGTGGAGCTAAGTACAACCGAATGCTGAATAAAACATTTTTAGGTGACCAAAATATTACAATTTACTTTCATGAACTGAAAACACACTGTGACAACTCACCCAACTAACACAAACAACCGGACAAAAAGCATCCCCTGCTTTATCGTCTATTTGACTCTAAATGGGACCATAATTTACTAAATGAACATCATGCTGTATTGAAGAAGACTTAAAACTAGTGATTGAGACCATAAACTCATGTTTACAATGTTTACTGAGGTAATAAATCAAGTGAGAAGTAGGCTCATTTTCTCATAGACTTCTATACAACCAGAGGAGTGCTGGCTGTTAGAAAGAATGCAAGTTTAAGCCACTTCTGCAGGTTGCCAACTAGTACTTACATACTTTATGACAAAGAAAAGCAAAAGTTTGCAAGCTAACATTTGTATCAGTCGATGTAAAACTGAGAAACCAGCTAATCCTCACATTGGAGAAACTGAAACCAGAAAAGACAAAAGGTTTCAGAATCTACCTGACATGTTTTCGATAGTGTGGGTTTAAACTCATCTTAAATGCTGAACCTTCTGGAAATATATGACAATATGAGCAGCCTTAAAGCTCCCACTCAGTCCTTGTCCACCCACACAGGTGTTTCCACTTAATCTACCTGATCAGAGCTTCTCAGGACTGTGTGGGGGCGTGCTGTGCACAGACTTGTCATCTCACTCTCCTGTTATCTTGTTGCATCTGTTAGGGGGGGACAATTAACGCCTTTATCATTCTAATTGGTACATGGCGTTTAGCGACCTCACACACATTTCCCAGCAGCCCTACAACAACCTGAGCAGAGGTGTAATCAGACAGAATACATGAAAACACCTGTGTGGGTGAGCAGGGCCTTTACATACACCGGGAAGCAGCCAAGCCAAGCAGTGGAGCATCAGCAGAAACACCGAGGAGGCATCACAATGTTAAAAGTTTCATCGCCTTACTGTATGTAACCATAACCTTGACCCATGACATCTTTCATATCCAATTTGACAAACTTAACTTTACCTGCACAGGGAACATTTTCTTCCTCATGTTGCAAATGTTCATGTTAATCTAATATAAACTTTATCAGTAAAAAGAGACTTTTCTTCAACAAGTACTGTACATCCCTCAAGCTGCTGGACAGAAAGCTTCAAGAGGTCATCTGCTCTAAATGTGAACTGCTTTAATACCCGTTTTAAAGTGCACTGACAACGTCAGAGACCGATTCCTCTGAAAGCGAACGCCTCGGCTTGTTTCTCTACATTCAGGTAATTTTTGCGGAGTCACAGCCCCTGAAGATGACCTGATCTGTCTCTGAGCCGTGAAGTACAGCCTGATCTGATCTTTGATTGAATCACTGATTGCTATCAGCTGTGATTAAAGCTGCTCTTATTTAGACGAAAAAAGTCCCTATGAGTTCACGATGTCACGGACAGAACAGGAATGAAAAGATTGAAGCTGCTTTAACAGCAATATTAATATTGAACTTATACACACAGAAAATGGCTGGGGTTTGTTGTTGCCGTGTCATAGTACCTCCTGTGTGACTGAAATGAGGCTTTTATTTTGCTTCTTCTTTTCCTGATAAGAGAATAATAAATAAAAGTCTGATTGAGCCATTGAGGATATTCATATATTACTGTTTTGGAATCAATAGTGGAGTGATCTGGTATTATTCTGGTAGCAAAAAGAATACAGGGAACAAATGATATCTGCTGCTTGTTTTGGATGGAAAAAAATCAACAACTGAAGTGCAATACTCAACAGCTTATTCAGGTGGATATTGTTTTTGCAGCGTGGAGATTATGAATGTATTGATTTTGTTTTAGATACTGACATTTATTCTACTTGGATTCATATTACTCATTAATATACTGCTCATTTTAAACTTATTGCATGTGTCAAAACAACTGACTGAAGTCGTCTGTTTGGTTGAATCACAGGATGCATCTACTGAGATGATGTGAGTAGGGTTGTCACGGTGAGGACATTTTTCTCACCGGTTAATAAACTTGTGACAACACCGGTGTTACCGATTACACCGGACATTTTACCAGAGAAGATGTGCTGTAGAGCGCTTACTTTGATCTTTAATGTTGAATGGATGCACACCGATTGCCTCAATAACATCACGATTCCCTTATAGCATTGAGTTTGAATGCGAAATATTGCCAAATAGGCGCTTTTGCTTTTTCGATTAAACACCAAATCCTCCGCCATTGTCTTGTCTGTCAACTCCGTCTTGACCCGTGTGTGTGAAATCTGACTCCTGTGGTACAGAGCGGACACTTTCACTTTGTTTGTAGCGTCCGTCGTCCGACTAGGTATCAATAACACGGCGCTGATATGCAATGATAAATGGGTTTTATTTCTGAACTAACAGCAAAACGACGGTGGCAGCGGAGGGCAAGTAATGTAATCGTTGTGTCCCTGAATATCATTATTATCACACAGCTTTGTTGAATACTCGTTTCTCATTGGTCAATCATGACCGTTGCTATGGGCGCAGATCTGATGTCGGACTCTGGCGGACTGTTTTTGTCTTAAATTATTGATTTGTTAAGTAAGTAGCTGTGTAATAAGCGGCATAATGTACAGCGAGCCGGTCATTGTTGTGAATTAAACCCTTTCTGGGCGATGCAAGACTGCAACACCCTTACATAAATACTTTGCATGATCTGTATGTCTTTTGCATTCATTATTACTTCCTTCCTGATGTACAGTATGAGGCGTCTCTAGTATGTTTCTATAGGACACGTTACCTTCTGCATGCCCTGCAGAGCCTGTTGCAGGAAGCTGAGCTGCTGAGCGTGCGTGTTGTCCTCCTCGCTGCCGATCGGTTGGTTCTTTCCTTGTTCCTGTTTGAGCAGCTCCACCTCGTTCCTGTAGGCGTCCAGCTGGCAGCGCAGCGAGTCGTTCTCCTCCTTTAAGGCTTCTGCTTGGGAAACACCTACAGATTCATACGGTGCACAAACACACACACAAAGACACATTATTAGACGGCATAGGAAAGGATTTAATTGGTCTAGTTCCTGTTGGTCTAAATGCCAAACAACTCTATTATTCTCTCACTGTAGGTTTCCAGTTCAGGCATTAACAAGACATTCAAACATATTTACGTTGTTTTAAAGGATGTGTCTTAATTCTGTAACTGACGCTTAATTACAAACTGTCGTTATATAATCGTGAATACGAGTAAACTCACTGAAAAAATATACCTGACTTCTGTCAAATGTGAGATTCATTTTCACAAATAGTCAACCGGTAATTTGAATATAATAATAGAAGCATCTGTCAACCTTACTTAAAACGCACATATCCATGACTTTATACTGTAAATAACATCATCATGTGTCTTTATTCTTTTACCTCATACCAGAAAGCTTTAAAAATACCATGACATTTTTCAAAATGCTGCCGCAAAATTAATTCTGTTTAATCTCACTAACAGGAAAAGTGTAGAGAAACCCTCCAGAGACTTCTAGACAAAGAATCGTTCTCCTCCTTTTACATTTGTGAACCAAATGCAGAGTATGAGAGCGTTTAAGAAATGATGTTCCCATGCAGGCACTAAAATACAATCCCTTTTGAAAAATGGCAAAAGTGCCTTTTATCTCTAAACAGGCTTTTGACTTCAATAGGATTCTCCTCCTTTTCTTTTCTGCTCGTTTATTTTCCTCCTATTAACTTTCCTGAAGAAATTGAATTCACGCTGACCTCAGCATGACTGAAAGCAGATTAAAGCCGATTTACTGATTTCCATCTGAAATCCACCGCTAATATATTAATGAATGCCCAAAATCTGAATTTTCAGGACGTTCACAAATAGAGGTTTGAATGTCTAATATGCTCCCAGATAATATCCTGCAATCGGCAAAATCGGTTGGCTCATACAATATGTACGGGACATTTGATTAATTTCATGTTATCCAACGGTCGGGGTCATATCATGTCTGCTTCAGGCGATCCTTAAATATTTTACAAGATGGATGTTGCACTGGTGACCTTACCCACTGACTGAATGGAAGTCTAATGAACTATTGTCTCATAGCTTCAGGTTGTCTCTGTGTTTTAACACTCCTGATGAAGCCTTGGACCTCATGTATATGGGGGCTGGTGGATAAACGGGTACATGGTGGATATTAGGGCTGGGTAGTGTTGGCTTTTCCTGCCTCAACCTCCCGACCGCGGCCGGAGGGAACAGGGGAGACACCGTAGTTTTGGTTGGAGACGATAACGTTTCTCTCTGCGGAGCCCCGTCACTTCACAAGACACGGGAAACCTCTGTTCGTCTGGAGGAGCTGCAGCAGTTATTTCTGCACAAACGTCCACTGTATATTCACTAGATATTCTCAGAGCTAAACTAACTCTTCTACAGTGTGTAGTGTGCGCGCATGCACGTGAGAGTGGAGCAAAATAGCGAGAACAAGCGCGGTGTGTGAATTAAGGCAAGTAGGCAGAGGAGCAGAGTACAGCAGAGACTCCGGCCCTGGAGACCAAAGCTACGGTCTCCCCCGCGTCCTCCGACCACGGCCAACACTGTTTAACAGACGGGCTTCACTAGATATAACTCTGCGGTTTTGGTGCTTCTGTGTAGTTTGTGTTGGAGTCTGAGTCTGAATAGCGTAGCCACACGCAAGCGCTCATGGGACACTGACCCGGATTGATTTTTATACGTGTAAGAAGTTACAAACAGTCCCTTTAATTTCCTGAATCAACTAATGTTAACGCTATTCATTCCCATCAAGTTGACACGGACTTCCCCAGATCCACTTTGTTTGATCCAAGCAGCATCCAATCAAGTTGCAGGAGAAAACCATGAAGAACTAACTAACGTTGCGCCAGGGCCAGTTGGAAAAAATTATTGGAGTATACTGGCACCTTAAAGCTTTTGTAGGTGTTACAGTTAAAATCAACACCATTACATCATCAGCTACAGTGTGAGCTTTCCATCTGCTGCTTGAATCAAATCAACTGCCTGGTGACAACACAGCCTTTCCTATAATCTATTTATCCGTGTAGGTTTAGCTCGAGAGCTCGCCGGTGCCCTGATATCCACCTGTAGCAAACAACCTACATTATTTCTAAGTCTTATCCTAATTGTTTTTACTAAACTTTAAAGGTCCCACATCGTGCTCATTTTCAGGTTCATACTTATATTTCATATAATAAATATGTATGTATTTTATGTTTCTACAAGAACATATTCACATGCTGTAATGTTTAAAAAAACTTTATTTTTCCTCATACTGTCTGCCTGAATATGTCTGTATTTACCCTCTGTCTGAAACACTCCATTTTAGCGCATTGCAATGGAATTGCGTTGCTAGGCAACAGCTGGGGTCCATGTTCACTTCCTGTCAGCTGAGGTCATTCACATACACTGCAACCAGAAAAAAACTGGGACACATTTACAATGTTTATGTGAAACTGTAAAATGGTCTAAATATTGTAGATTTGTGACATCGTGGCGACTCCTTTAAAAGCACAGTTTCTAAATACATGCTGGGTGTATTTCTCCGTGGACTGAGCATTTCAATACTTTACACAGTAGTTATAAAGCAACTTAAACCTGCTTTACCATAAAAAAAAGACATAAAAATCTCACTTTTTACATTACGAGACCTTTAAGTCAAACTCACTTTTAGTTCTTCCGTATTACAGTTTGTTTTTCTCGTTGATGCCGACGGCAGCATCAGTAACGTTCGCTTTGTTTTATATTAAGGTTTTTCTACTTGCGTCTCTACCACTTGTGGGTTTACCAGAGTGTTGAATGAAAATCAGCGAAGATGCACAGAGTGAATAAATGCATATTTCATAAACTCCTGGTTGTTTTATTTTGAGGATAATTCCACTGGAACAAAAGTGACAAGAGGATTAAGTGAGTTGTTTGAATAAGGCTCATTCCTTCCAGCATTGCAATAAACTAAACTGCAAAATCTACTACAAATCTATTCCTTCAGACGGTGAAGAGAGGGATGAAAGAACATCATTCACATTCCCTGTTATGAATCTAGTTATTTTCAATGTGAGCCTGCTGTTGCATTGACTGTCAGTCAAATCAGAAAGACACCCAATAACAATAAGTCTAATAATAGTGTAATATATTCTAACATTTCATCTAGGATGGTGCTGAAATGATGATTTATATTAGATGTAACAATATCCTGAATGGTGTTCAATTTCACCTGCATGATTAACATGTGAATCACATTAGCATATCACAGTGTTTCATAATGTCATCTATATATGTTTTTGTGTGTCGAGAAATACTTTGAAAGGAATGTATTTTCATTCTTCTAAAGCTATGTGTGGAAACGTGATTAAATTACCAGTTAATGATGATATAAAGATGGATATACAGACTGCAGTATTCAGTGAGGCAGGGATGGGGTGAGGAGAGCATTGATTATAAAGTCTTATTAACTTGCTGCCCAAGGAAAGCCAGCAGTTTGGCCAGATTCTGTCCAATTTCCCCTGTGTTTGCTCTGTTATCAACACTAACAAACACATGCACCTGCAGGCACGCATGCACACACATACGCGCACCCGCGCTGGGAGAATAACAACAGTTTATTCTCCCATTAATCTGTGTGCTGGGACAGAAAACCCTCAGCCATAACTTGAGATGTGAGATTTCTCCTTCAGCTTCTTTGTGCTTACGTGTCTGTGTGCTCACTGTGAACCGTATGCCCAGCTACATAATTCATCAAATTCCACAAAGTACGCCCCCAATATGACACATTTTCATTAGAGGAAGCTTCAGCAATGCTCGTCTTATTCCCCGCTTAATTTCACAGGTGTTTTTTGCTGGTCGCGTATCAGATTTATCATCGCAGGGATTCACTGCAGTAGTAGTAATAATAATAATAACAATAATAACAAAGCATTCCCCAATATGAAGCCTAAAGGGTGCGACTTTCCTTCAGAAAAGAGATTTCAAAAGATTAGCTCTATTTCCTGTTCTGCACGTCTTTTTTTTAAAACCTCTTATTGTGTCTCTAATATCAGATTACAGGTTCTTTTCAGAGGTAATGCAGCCCAGATTCTCTCTCTGTGCTCGTGTGCGTGATTTAAGATTCAATGATGTTTATTTTGTGGTTTCCAGGGACTCCTTTGTGACAAACAGTTGTAATGCTATTTTATTTTTTTGTGCAACCAATTTGATTGACCCCTTTTTATCTACAGCTACTATACTAAGTGATTTCCTACATTTCTCAGAATTACTTACACGATCACATTGAAAAATTGCAAGAGACCAACACTGTGCTCCAGAGAGGACAATCAAATGCTGGTGATGACACAATAACGCCACTAATTTCTTCAACGCATTAATGCAACTTGCGATTTTTTAAGTTGCAGCGGGCTCAGTTTCAAAGGTAGAGTGAAGATGGTATCATAGGAAACTAGAAAAAACCTAAAGAATCCATCGGTACCAACCATGTTATAATAGCTTGTTGCGAAGGAGGCTAAATAACGCTCCAAACTTACACTAAATTTTGGCGAGGAAAAACTAACATGACCATTTTCAAAGAGGTCCCT
The DNA here is from genome assembly GCA_916701655.1 of Sebastiscus albofasciatus. Lineage (NCBI taxonomy): Eukaryota > Metazoa > Chordata > Actinopteri > Perciformes > Sebastidae > Sebastiscus > Sebastiscus albofasciatus. Next base: position 115,021 of record CAKAOI010050156.1, on the reverse strand, counting down.
TGACCTCTGATCTCAAGATATGTGAATGTAAATGGGTTCTATGGGTACCCACGAGTCTCCCCTTTACAGACATGCCCACTTTATGATAATCACATGCAGTTTGGGGGCAAGTCATAGTCAAGTCTCTCTTTAAGGTACATTTTGAAACAGACAAAAAAAATGTGTGATTAATTTGCGCTTATAGACAATCATGCGATAATCGTGATTAAATGTTTTAATCGATTGACAGCCCAACTTCAAATAATGAGAGGGGCTTATAGAATCAGGTTAAGGCTTTTCTGTGGAAAACAGGGTTACAGATTTATAGTGAAATTTGCAATGACATTGTTATTTTAGCTGTTATTCTGTGTTTTTCTTGGATTGAGGTGACGTGTTTTCTGATTTCAGGATTGTTTTTGTTTAGTTCTCGTCAAATGTCTCGTGCTTTGTTGTGTTTTCTTTGTCTTCTAAAATCTTTAGACCATGTTGGAAATGAGTGTTTTCACTTTAACATGCTATCCTTTGGATAGTTTTTGTTTTCTTTGTGTACTAACACATAAATAAAAATCCATGAAATTGTGTTTTGAGTACGTAGTCCTTTCATACATTCAAAACATGCAAACTAAAATTGCTGGATTTTTGAGTGTGGTATTGAATGGCCACTATTGTCACACAATTCAATGCTTAATCAAATACATAAAGAAGACACTGACAACTACTATTAAAAAGCAGAAGAATTGTGGTTGGTGTTTTTCCAGGGCTGTGGTCACAGCTCAGCTTGCTTTTTTTGTGAGGTTTTCAAATTTGAAAAAATGGGTATGGCGTCCCAAATTAACTTAAATATGCTGGATGTCCACCAGAAGAACACAACATGTTATTTTTGCTGTGATTTGGTGTATCACCTTTTTTTTGTTATTGTACAGATTATACTCTTAAACACAGCCAAACACAGGTGACATGTACAGTATTTGCCGGTAAGATCAGTGGTGTAGTGGTCGTTGATGAGGTGGGTGTACTACTGGGTAGATTGGTAGGTAACCGAGGAGGAAGTGGGTATACTCTCCTATATATTCCAGTGGCTTTCTGGCTGATAGGTGGGTATACTGTGGCAAAGTAGCCACATCATTTAGCACCTGTACTCTGTTTAGTGTAAGCCCAAATATGTTTTACCTGAGTCCTCCGAGTCTTTGCTGTTGGTAGCGGAGGAGTCCTCCATGTCATCGTCAGACATCTCCATCTCCTCTTCCCCCCTGATGCCCATCAGCTGCTCGTTGTGCATGTTTCTAATCTTCTGTAAAACACAAAAACAGAAGCAAGTAAATATCTACATTGAGGCTGCAAACCAAAACACACACATCCATCTGTTTAGTGTCTTCGGGGTTTCAGCTCAAGGGTAACAAGGGCCAGACAAACATGTAGCATTTAAATATACACACACATCTGGACAAGGTGGAGCGAATGACACCATCCTACACACATATGTTGCATTTGTCAGAGGTGGGAAGTGGCAACAGGGTAACACGTCACCCACTGAAACTCACATTTGAGCCGCCAAGGAGTGAAAAATATGAACGCCTGAAGTGTTTATTCGGTTTATATGATAAAATAATGTGAAAATACTTTGACCTGACAAGGTTAGTCTGATACACTTTGACCTGCAGACAGATTATATTGTCCTGTTGACCTCCTACCTTACTATTATTGACATGCAATGCACGCGCACACAGACATAAAATGAGCGTGCATCTGTTCTATTATCACATTGTAGGGCACAAGGCCTTTCTTCCCTGGTTAATGTAGTGTGAAAGTATAGAACAGATAAAAGAGAGTGGGATTAAAACAGGCTATTGAGCATGTTAAAGAACTAAAGATCAGAGAGCAGTGTAATCCGTCATGAATCTGACATCTTGCTTTTAACACCAAGAATCCACTAAAATGTAATATAAGAATGATCCAAAGATAAAAAATAACCTGTTTGTTAGATACAACTACTGAAAAACATTACAATTCAGACGTATTCCAAGCAAACTCAAGGGTAGAGAAACAAAACAAAAATGACATTTCTTTTCCTCAAACATCTCCTTTTCAATTTGTCCACTTCAATTTCCTGTGCCATGTCAAAGGGGAGGGAAAACTGGTGTCCCTTAATTGACATAACAGGCTTCACCTTAGAGAGAGCTAGAAGGGACGTGACGTTTTGTCTGTGCAGATGATTTCCACTGCGGCAGAAGCCTCCACACTAATATAATACTGAGATTCTCAGCGGTCATTCTACTTGATGTAAGAAAGCGTCGTCTCTGTAGAGCTACTTTTTAATTCAAAGAAAACTGTATGCATAAATGGATGGAACACAGAGGGGGAAAAGAAGAGAAATAACTCAGTGACTTATTGGATTCTGATTTGCTTCATTTAGGTAGATAAAAAAAAAATCAATAAATCGTGTCATACATAATGTAGTTATAGAGTTATAGCCGTATTGTGCTGCCTGGTGTACAGATGGCGAGGCAGTTTGTCTTATTACAGATACAGTGATGGAAACAGCACCCGGCCTGACTGACTGAGGCACCGAGAATAATTCAGGAGCTGATTTACACTTGCGTTGAGCATGAGAGGCTTTTCAAACAGCAGCAGTAACAAACATCGGGATCTGAACATACACTCGCCCCGCGCGCTCAAACTTGTGATGCGAAGGCTACTGTCATTACACTGGGGAGTTAACAACAGTGTTTCGAGGCATGGTGCTCCGCCTAACAGCAAATCAATATTCGCGGGTTAAAGTGTAAAGTGTGATTAATGTATCAACAGTCTAATGTGGACAGCTCCCAGCAGCGGTTCTGAATGCTTGTTAATGTCATGATCTATTTCTGGAAACGTATTAGCATTTTCATAGTTCTGCGGGGGGATGGAGCAGAACGAACGCTATTCTCTTTTGATACTGTACATGAATATTCACAAAGAACAGGGCCTCATTGACATTCAGCAGAGTAAAATGTTTCGGCTCCATGCTGTGACAAAGCTTGATGTTCAATGACGTGCGTTTTTCCGTGTGTGGATATAACACATTTTACGCAGTGTTTCTGTGAGTGCTTGTTGTTTATACCCCAAATTCAACACTTTCTACACTCGAGCATAAAGAGACTCCCACCTGATCAAAACTTCACCAATCATATCTACTACTTAAAGTGGCAGTAGGCAGTATATTTTGGCATCTTTTGGCAAATATTCCATAATAACCTTTCAGCATATTGTAAGTCAAGTGTACCGAGAGAAAACTAGACTTCTGCTCCTCCTCATGGCTCTGTTTTCAGGCTTTAAAAAAATCTAGCCCGTGATGAGAGACTTTGACCAATCACAGGTCATTTCAGAGAGAGAGCGTTCCTATTGGCTGTGCTCCGGTCATGTGACCAGAACCACAAGATGATTTTGAAAGTATTTGAGGAGAGAAATAGGCATTAAAATAACATAACATTGATTCATATTTGATCAGCGCTGCCTAGTTTGACCGTTTGGTCAGAGTTCGCGAGTGATTGACAGCCGGCTCTCATAGACGGCATCCGGACAGCAGACCTCAGATCAGCTCTTACTGCTTGTTTTCCTGCGGTCTGTGAAATCTTGCAGATGCCGTTAGGAGCACCGGAGGACACAGAGGAACTTTTTTTAATCAGATTTGCTCCAATCTCGAGTACTTCAGCTTTAATGCTCTCTATTTAACTCCATTAAACACAAATCTTCACCATAATTAATGTGGCATTTTTGTCTGACAATAAATAATAATGAAAAAAAAGCAAAGCTCTGTCAGTTTCTGAAATTTAAGAGATGTATAACCTCAATTTCCGGCCCAAAAAAAACATGCAAAAATGCAGTTATTTTCTGTTCATATATGACAGCAGGCAGCAAACGGTGAGACAGTTTAGAGCAACGAAGAGGCATCAAAACATACTATAAGTCACACGATCATCGAAGCCCTCAGAGACCTCCTCCAGGAGCTTGTGACTTTAAGAACCCATTCACACCTGTAATTAAAATGCGATCTGTTATCTGGATAATGACATCCATTCCATTTACGCCCGTTATTAATAAGCAATCTTCTTGATTCTGCCTGCAGTGTGATGTGATTTAATTTACACCTTTCATCGACATGCTTATTCCCTATCCTTATGAGATATCCTGATTCCGGTCACGTGCAATATTAAGTGTAAATGGGGTTTCTATAATTAATTCGGTAGACAGTGGAAAAATGAACAGGTTTTTATTTTATTTTTGGATATAGGCAATTACGTTGTTAAAAGTGTTTATAACTCTGCTTAACTATCATCCTAATATTGATCATCCAAACCATCGCCCTAATAGAGTTCTACAGGAATGAGTCCTTACTAAAACTACAAACAGCTAAATACATAATGTACTTATAGATGCAGTGATAAAAAATGAAGGAAAATTAAAATACCAACCTCAACCTGCGTGCGCCAAACGTCCAGGTTTTTCCGCTGAGCTTTTGAGAAATGGTCCCATGCCTTTTGTTTGGAAGCAGCGTGGAATACAGACACAATCTCTTCAACTGTGGTGAGGAAGAAATGTGTAGATGTAGGGATGGGGGAAAGAAAGAGAAAGAAAGAGGAAAGAATAATTAAGTCAGCTGAGGAAAAAAGAGCTGTGTGTCTGAAGCATGTTTCAGACCTGTTTTGTCATAACTTTACACACACACACATATATACGTATATATATAAACACATGACGCAGCAACACAGTCTCACTGCAGTTCGTGAAATAGTCACGAAATTGAATCTATTTGATTTATGTACATAAACACGAATATCCCTTTTTTTCCTTTTTGCTCAGCACTTCTTTCAACAATGTATTTTTGTGTATTTTCCTGCGAACGTCCAGCAACACTTGATGCACGTGTCAATTTCCGCTCCAGTCTTTTCAAAATGAAACTACTTAGTTCGGATTAGATATAGATTGACTTGGTAAGGCTTAGGCAACAAAACTACTTAGTTAGGTTTAGGAAAAGATCTTGGTTTGGGTTAAAATAACTCCAGAAGTGCTGTAACTTAGGTACGGAAGTTACATGACAAATAAATCAACTTTGACTTGTGGTTTCACATGGGACTCAAAACACTGGTCTCCTGGGCGAAAATCCTGTGTTTTTTTGCCCACCCGTCCACCCCGACCTCCTCCCTATGTGGTGTTTGCCGCTCTTGATACTTCTCGGTTCACAATTATGTGGATTACATTTTTGAATTGTGTCAATTCAATTGTTTGAATTGACACAAATCAATACTTTAAATTTGGGGATTATTTCACGAACTGCTGTGCGACTGGGCTGGACACAAGAGGGTCCCATTGAAACAAATTTTTAGTGCAATTCAAACTTATTTGATCATAAAAAGAAACACATTGTAAACTCCTTCAAAGTGATACTTGAATATATTTCCCCTCATGTTGTCTTGATCAGTTTTACCGCGTGTGCTTTTGATCATATATTATTACAGCAAAGTTCCCACATTGGAAAAGTCGCCTTGACAGGTGCGTAGGATCAAAAACTCTTGACTGTGAAGAAACTGTGTGCAGGATTCTTTGGTTCTTAATGATATTATATGATTTATAGATGAGTGAGTTGTTAATGCAAGGAGAGGAGAAATAAACATGTTTTACTGTTCATCTACTGACATAAAGGTTCTCCTCAGCTATTAGCCTGCACACACCAATAATTAATACTCTGTCCAACTGATTTCTACACAGCTCTTAACTTAGAATGGTGCAATTATTGGAGACAGAAATGGTTGTTTTCTTGTGAAATTGGTTCTAATAGTAGGACCCATGAGAGATCCCTGGTTGCTTAGGAATAATACTAAGAGCTGAAACTGGCAACTGTCCTTGAAATTGAAATGGTTTTATTGGAAGAGAATTTTTTCAGATAATAAACCATACTTTCACATTAATTTCTAAATATTGTGTACTGTAACTTAATGAGACCATCAATGACAACATTAGCAGCATCTACTGGCCCCTAAACTGCATTTTATATCTCGCATCAGTCTAAATTTGCAGTTCTATGGTGTGAAGAGAGACTAAAATTGGAAATAGGATGTTGTTCTTTGAGTGCAAATTGCATGAAAGCTTACAGAGTTTTTGGCACTAGCAGATGGCAGGTTGACTTAAAAGCAAATGAAAGAAAACAACAAAAAACTTTCATGTTTATTGTCTTCCCTAAGGCAAAGGAGAAAACTTTTAACCAAAGAACAACATCCTCTGTGTGACAGAAAGCAATAGGGTTTATAGAAAACCTGGTTCTAATTTCGAGAGTCATTTGAGATATAAGACATAATGTTCAAAATGTTTACCAGCCAAACATGAAATTATATTGCAGTTGGGAGCCACTTGAAGTCTCAGTCATCTCTTTCTGCAACAATACTCACAGAGACAAAATGTGCATTTGATTGGTATTGTTTGTCATATACAAGAAGGCAACAAAAAGCCAACATCGACTGTTGTTTGCTCAAAGGAGAAAATGCAGCTCAGATGAGACAGATGAAACATATCATAAGACATGTGCGTAGACATTTAAGACATGGGATGGGTCAAACAAACAAGACTTTCAACCAGGAGACCGATGTCCGTGTCCCGTGTGAAACTACAAGTAACGTTGACTTATTTTGACACATCAGTCATTAGTCACGTGACTCGTCAGTATAGTCGGTCACGTGAGCCACGTGAGTCGTTGTATTGTCAGTCCCATGAGTCATGTCAGTCGCTAGTTACATGAGTCATTTAGTATCGTCGGTCCCATGAGTCACGTGAGTCGTTACTATCGTCAGTCCCGTGAGCCATGTGAGTCGCTAGTCGCATGAGTTGTTAGTATCGTCAGTACCGTGAGTCACGTCAATTGCTAGTCATGTGAAGTTACCACGACTGTTTCCTAACCCTAAGTAAGTGGTGGTGTTGCCTAAATCTAACTTCCTGTGAAAACGGAAGTTTATTTTGAAAGGACACTGACCAAGCGGCGGTATTTAACGTGTTGGGAGTGGGAATGTGTTACGTAGACCAAAGTCAATTAAAATACATACCTACATATACAGTAAATAAAGTCAGTTCCTTTCTTAATATTTCAGTTACACCAATTATTTCATAGATCTGTAATTATGTAAATCATTCTCCTATCTGTGATGAACTGTGTTTTCAGCATAAAAGTCCTTTTAAAGAAACCCAAGCAAAGCCAGTAGGTATTAATTTCGAATCATAAATATTGAAGCATTCATACAATGACAAGATAGACTCTTATGTTTTTCCTGACCAGCTGCCTTCCTTCCTCCTCTGGAGAGACCATCGTGGTGCTTTGGAGGCCATATTGTGAGACTACAGCTGAAGACAGTGAACTCAGCATTTCATCTGAATAGATTCCCTCCATCACTCAATGCAATAACATTATAAAAGGCTTGCTGTTGAACTCCATGCATCTCACCACCATCACACACTGCATCTTGTCTACTACTGAAATGTTCAGGGTTAAGTCTGCATCGGCTACATTATGGTGTATTGATAATACCATATCAGTCCAAGGCGTCCGCCTTTATGTTGTGGGTGTATATAAAGGCTCTTATATCGGACACTTCAGTTAAGCCTTAGAAAAATGTGTGTATATAAGTTGTATTAATAATGCATTTATTCCCAGACTACTTCAGTATCATTGGTCAATGGGGAATGGTGGACCAGAGCAATATACTACTTTGTCTCTATAATCACTGGCAGTATTCATGTTCTGTGTTTAAATGTGTTTCATAATTAAAAATATTAAGATGTGTGTTTCTATGGGAACACATAGTTAAACGTCGGTGCTCCAGCTATATGGAAGATGTAAGTATGTATCTATTAATTTGTTATTGTTTTGATCAACAGATTCTCATCCCAACTCGTCACATACCGCCGCCTTGGCACCACGCCCCTTGGCGTACGATATTATCATGATAATTAAGTCACGAAACGGTCTTATTGGGATTTTAAACATTTTGCGATATGCTGAGTGTTGTGAATTGCGATTTATTACCTCTCTTCAACTACAAATTATGCAGAATGTCAACATCTGTTTTATCTAATAAGATACAGTTTTCACTCGGGTCATCTCAGTATTTTCATTCACATATCTTGAGGTCAACCCTTTTGAAAATGGCCAAAGCGTTTTTTAGCATTCTTTCCGAAAAACTCACATGACATTGTTTGGGAACAATCGATTCCGTAGGTCTTCTAGTCATATGATATCAGTATTTCGCTTTAAGACTGAGCGCGCTACAATCTCTGAAAAAAAGAGGAGCGGCTGGGCCCACGGCCAGCATACACATTAGTAGAATTTATGGCAAGACTATTGACAGTATCACTTTATACTGTATTTTTTTTTTTTTTTCACAGCATGAGGATGTCTGTGTCTCTACTGCACAGGCTGAAAAAGTGAAATGAAAATGATCGCAGGAGGTTGTTAAGCTAGTAGAAGCAATATAGACCAATGTTTGACTCAAGTTCAAATTTTAAAGTTTTAAATATTTCAATTCAATAAATCCTATGGAAGTACAGATCAATCAATTGGCAAGTAGAAATCAAAATCTCATATTTGTCATTGTCTTCATAGCCTGGAACTAGTCCACCGCAAGTATGGTAAGAGACAAAAGGAAGATTTGCTCAGGAAAATAGTCCATCCTATAAATCAGAATTGACAAAACTACTGAAGTATGACTCTTGGCGAGAGTCAGAGGATATAAAGTCATTGAGAGTTTTTAAGTGGCCAAAACATTGGCAGAAAAAACTAAAATCCAACTGCAACAAATTGACTAAATTGCAGATTCCCAGTATTTTTATACAGTACTAGTGCCAAACCATACTGGTGAGATATGCCTTGGTCTTGGCGGCCCAACTACTCAGCATCCTTTCTTCTACGGATGAAAGATGCGTGGAAAACTGAGAAAACAGAGGCAGACTTTAAATGGGCCTTTTCCTCCTCCTCTCTGGAAGCACTGAGTGGTGAAACAATCCCTCTGGTGAGAGCGAAGCACTCAGGAGACCTCCCCTATGTTTTTGATGGAAGGCAGTCAAGCCTAGCAAGCCATGTCAGAAACTAGCTGTGGTTAGGGCCACGACACATCCTGTGGTAGTAGCAATACTCCTGGTCAGGTTTTTCATTTTCCCTGCTAACAGGGACGCAACCATAAGGTCTCGTATTCCCTGACCAGTTAGCAGAAACAGGTGTGAAATGGGAAGTCAGCACTTTATCAAATGGAGGAATGCCTTAGAAGCAGTGGCAGGTCTGGGACAGCCTAATGGTGGTGCCAATATATAGAAGTCCTTTGATGGATAATGCTTGCTTTTCCTGATTTTGTGGGCATGAAATGTCAGCTAACCAAGTAATGGTGGAAATCCGACTCAGTCTACCTGGTAGGTGGTCCGTAACATTCAGTTACATTTTAAGGAATATGTGTAACATCTGCACAAAGCTAGCCTCTGCAACACAGGGTGCATGACACCTACACAGAGTGTATACAATAAATTAAACTATAGTATGCAACCCCTACTGGATGCGGCTTTGGTCTGGTCAGCATTTCACATTTCTAGGGCTGCAACAAACGATTATTTTCATTGTTGATTATTTTCTTGATTAATCGATAAGTTGTCTGTTCTATAAAATGTCAGAAAATGTTGATCAGTGTTTCCCAAAGCCCAAGATGACGTCGTCAAATGTCTTGTTTTGTCCACAACTCAAAGATATTTAGTTTACTGTCACAGAGGAGTAAAGAAACAAGAAAATATTCACATTTAAGAAGCTGGAATCAGAGATTTTTCTCTTGAAAAAAAAAAGAAAAAAAAAAATTCTCAAATTGATTATTCAATTATTAAAATAGTTGACAGCTAATCGATTAATCGTCGCAGCTCTACACATTTCCATAGCGGATAAAAAGTTTTACTCGGCTCCTGCTCTTTTTTTTCCCGTTACTGGCATCCCAGTACGAAACACACAGGCATCGTAGCTTCAGAGAGAGACGTCACTTAAGCGATTTTCGGGTGTGTTGTCTTTCTAATTACGTATTTTCACGTCTTAAACTTCAACAGTTTTACAACAAACTGCGACTTTCTTGACTTGCAAAATTATGTTTTAAATTGACAAATATCATATGTGATTATTGTGTGAATCATGGCGCAATTCAAACGGAATCAAAAAAATATTTGCCTCTCGCCGTCGACTACTGTTCATATTTTTGCCGAAATAAGGTCTTGTGGTGGTCCATTGGAAGGGGCGGGGCTTTTCCTCTCTATTCACTCGATGGAGACAGCTCCGGGACTTGGGAGGGTTACAATCCAAGTAACAAAACCTACCTTCTTACTTATCAATACCACCAGGTGTTCTACTCTAACTCTATCATAGCACGGTGTTGTTGGTAGTTGCCAGGCTCTGGGAACAACGGAAAGCGATCCGCACCACTCAGACCCCAACACAAACTCCACGGAAGCACAAAAAACAAAGTTATATCAAGAGATGCCCGTCTTCCAAAACAGGAATGTGACCGATGTCGGGGTAAAACTAGAGCGGTGAAGCAACGCAGAGAGAGCGATCCGGTTGTCTTTGTGACAGCGGCACCAACAATAAAAGCACTCAAGTTAAAAAGTTGTCCATTTCCACTTTAAAAAAAAGAAAGAAAAGAAAATCAAATCAAGGACAATGTCAAGAGCTTTTCAGTGAAGGTAATTCTCTTCAAGGTGACAGAAGTGATAATGCCTACAACAATGTGTCCTTGGATGGCAGTCTCTGACAAAAGCAGAGCCCGGTTAAATATGGATGTGTCTTTTGTTCACAGGTGGGGTGTGTAAAACTGCCTCATGGGAGGCCAATCCCGGTGTTGACATTTGCATGGGAGGACACTACAGCGAGTGAAAGACAAACTCATGAATAGATATAAGTGTCTGTATGTTGGATGTGGATGGCCTTTAATGAGAGAGAAACACAGAAAGAAAGAGAGTGACTGACGGGGAGAAATAGAGACATATAATGAGAGAGAGGCAAAGAAAGAGAAAGTCTTTGGAGGTTATAACCCGCTTCACTCTGCCTTTTTGAAACCAGTACAATGAATGTAGATATCAATACAAGCAAGCTAATCAACATGCATCAAGGATCTCAAGGGACTCACTATTGTTGCTTTCTGCCATTCAACTAACCATTCATAGTTTGTTGTGCCTTTTGTCAGGTAACACATGTCGAATACATTGTAATGTGTCAGGTAAAATGTAAAAAAAGGAGAACAAAGTGTTGACGGGCAGTGTAACATAAAGATAAACAACATGTAAATCCCCAAAGACCGTCCATATAGTAGTACAGTGCAGTTCTTTATCATGTATCTTATGTAATAACAATGAGTGCTTTATATTGTATAGAAAAATATGTCTATCTTAGACTAAAAAGGCCTTCGCTGAGCCCCAAACTGAGCCCCTATGTTTTCTTCAAGGGCCTAAGAACAGAGGGTGTTGAATATGGCTGACCTGAATGCTTTGAAGCTTCGACCGTTGCCATGGTAACTGACCTCCAAATCAGTATTCGAATGCTTATGATTTTATTTTTTTTATATATTGGGACAAACATTTTTTATCTGTTCAAAATGTACCTTCAAGGAAGATTTCTTAAGTATTTAATACTCTTATCAACATGAGAGTGGGCAAATTTGCTTGCTTTTTGAAAATGTATTTATATATTTATTATTGGAAATCAATTAACAACACAAAACAATGACAAATATTGTCCAGAAACCCTCACAGGTACTGCATTTAGCATAAAACAATATACTCAAATCATAACATGGCAAACTGCAGCCCAACAGGCAGCAACAGCTGTCAGTGTGTCAGTGTGCTGACTTGACTATGACTTGCCCCAAACTGCATGTGATTATCATAAAGTGGGCATAAAGGGGAGACTCGTGGGTACCCATAGAACCCATTTTCATTCACATGTCTTGAGGTCAGAGGTCAAGGGACCCCTTTGAAAATGGCCATGCCAGTTTTTCCTCAACAAAATTTAGATTAAGTTTGGAGCGTTATTTAACCTCTATTTATGTATAATTTATTTATGTATTTATATACTTTTGCTCACTATTGTATTTATCATTAATGTAAAGAGAGAGAGAGATAGAGAGAGAGACAGAGAGAGAGAAAATGTTGGAGAGTGTATGTGTGAAAACGTTTGGGTTAGAGCGTATTTATGTCATGGTATTTCTCTCTGGGTATTTGAGCATTTGATATGCCGTGTACAGAGCGGTGACCTGTGATAAAACGCCAGACTGCAGAGTGTCATGGGAATTGCTGCAGCGTAGCGCGGTCGATTGCACCTGTTACCAAAGTGTAGCAATAACTGAATGGTAAATTCTGTATGATGGGGGTGGTGTTCTCCGTCGGACACGGGATAAATTGTTTACTGAGTGCGTGTGTGTGTGATTGAGAGGGACACGCTCATTGAGCCCACATGCTACTTAACCTGTGAACTCACTGGTAATAATATCCGGTTTCTGTGACTGGTGGTCCATTTTCCACGTTAAGACACATTCTGGCCTTCATCACAAGTCAAGTAGGAACAAAAACAACAACATCTAAAATCCAACATCACTGAAAATCACGAAGGAAACATTTGTTGTCGAATGTAAAACATGTTCTCTCTGAATATACTGTATTTCTGTGGTGCTTAACATGTTCCCAGACAGACATTCAGTGTGTTCATTTCTAAGTATACTTGACGTATAGTTTGGTATAGTGTATGGTCAAAGCGTTCATGGCACTTGTCCTGAGTTTGCCCTTTTACACAAGCATGATCTGGAGTGAAGCATAACAAATTAGTTGAAATGAAAGATCCTTTTATTTTGTCCCCAAATGGCTCAGCCATATTTCAAAGGCTTGCTCATTAATGTGAAGTACGTCACCAGTGAGTCCAGTTTGATTTTTTCATTTTGATCTGTTTTTTTAGTGTTGAGGTGCTACAGTTGGGATAACTGCTTCAGTAACACTTTATAGTACGGCTGTCAAAGATAATGCGATAAAAACGCCTTAATGCAAATTTGTTTTAATGCCACTACTTTCTTTAACGCAACTTGTGATTTTACGATTGTAGCGGGCTCAGTTTTAAAGTTAGAGTGAAGGTACTGGTATCACATGAAACTAGAAAACCTAAGGAATCCATTGGTACCAACCATGTCATACTAGCTCTTCACAATGGAGGCTAAATAACGCTTCAAACTTACGCTAAATTTTGGCGAGGAAAAACTGTCATGGCCATTTTCAAAGGGGTCCCTTGACCTCTGACCTCAAGATATGTGAATGTAAATGGGTTCTCTGGGTACCCACGACACTTTACAGACATGCCCACTTTATGATAATCACATGCAGTTTGGGGCAAATCATAGTCAAGTCAGCACACTGACAGCTGTTGTTGCCTGTTGGGCTGCAGTTTGCCATATTATGATTGGAGCATATGTTTTATGCTAAATGCAGTACCTGTGAGGGTTTCTGGACAATATTTCTCATTGTTTTGTGTTGTTAATTGATTTATAATTATAAATATATACATACATTTGCATAAAGAAAGCATATCTGCCCACTCCCATGTTGATAAGAGTATTAAATACTTGACAAATCTCTCTTTAAGGTTCATTTTGAACAGATAAAAAATGTGGGATCATTTTGTGATTAATCACGATAAGCTATTTTAATCAATCGAAAGCCCTAGTGCATGGGAATGACAGAATGATTGAATATGAGTATGAATATAAGTTGCCCTGTGTGTGCTGCGTTACATTTAAAAATGTAATTTGCAGTTACAAATCTCTTATAAAAAAGGCAAACACATAAAACTGGATCCATAAAAGATCTATTATCTGAAGCTAATGCTCTTTGCCATCCTGAAACGACATAGACATGTACTGTGTGACTGAGCAGAGGGGACTCACACTGAGCCAGTATGGTGACCATCGTGGTCTTGAACTTGTCTTTGGCCTCCTCCACCTCCTTCTCGTGCTGACTCTTCTCGCTCATCAGCCGGCGGATGTGGCCGTTCGACGACTGGATCATGGAGTAGAAGTTGTTGGCGTTCCTGCGGTTGACTTCACCTCGTTCCAGCCAGGTCAGGAGAACATGCACCGCTTCAGGAAACTTATTGTCATCTAAGGAAGAAGGGAGGAGTCAATATGAGCATGGTGAGATAAAAAGAAAATTTGCCTCAGTATATTCACTGTTGTCTGGGCAGAAGTGACGGAGAAAGGAGTGTACATAAGAAAGGTTGTAAAAAAGTGCCACCTTTACAAACTCTCAATCATTTGACCAAAATAGGAAGTGAAAAGGGAGGAAAGGAGAGAATGAAATCAATACCACAGAGGTACAATAACAGAGCAGCCTCTGCCAACTAAGTTTTATCTGGCCAAAAAGAGACAGAAGGAAAGAGTTAGAGTCATCAGGATCAAAGAAGAGCTGCCTCTGCAAAGTTACTCTGATGATCAGCAACATGCAGGATGCAACAAGCTCAATATCACCCCAAAATACAGAAAACATTTCACAACATACACACCAGGGCTGGGACAATACACTACACACTATACGCGATTTATAAGTATTGCGATCCGATATTATGATTTATTGCGATTTCTGTTAACTTTTTTAACACTAGATCATGGGAAAAAGTTGAATCATACACTTCTGGGGACTTTTTATTTGAAAAATATCTAAATTAATACATTAAAATGTTTGATTTTCAGCATGTATGTAGTCAGAGATGTCCTGACGTTTTTCCAGCAACCCAATAATCAAAGAATAAAGACATTTCCCTCACAAATTAGTGGTGTTTTCTTTTTAATTTATAAAGGACATGTAATGTTTTATACTTCTGGCAAATACAATCCAATGAATATTCCATGGTCAACTCCATTTGACTCTATTCAACATAAATGTCAGTATCTGGGTGCTCTACAGTTGTAGCGTCGGCCCATTTGACCACGGAGGTGCAAGTGATGGCTGGCGTGATCACACGTTACTGTAATACGATAAAGTTTCCTGTCCATGACAGAGTTAGCATGGAGCTTTAGCCGTGATGTCTAGCTCTTGCTTTCCTGGCAATTTGTGAAACCCAAAGTGTTTCCATACTTTACTGCATGTGTAGTGTTTACCACTTTGGATTTAACATGTGAGGGTGCAGGTCGTATCCACGCAGACCAACTGACGTTTTCTGCTTTGTCGTTTCGGCTTGTTGCAGTTTGTTTTTGTTGACATATACAGAACAGATATGACGAGACGTTACTCAGACTACAACAATAAAAGCGGTAATTTCATTCTACCTCCTCAAAGATTCAAATGAAGCAAATATATCAATTCTGTCCATAAAAAATTGGTTGAAAAAATCCTAAAATCAAATTTTTTTCAGCATCATGCAGGATGCAACAAGTTCAACATCAACCCAAAATACAGAAAACATTTCACAACATACGCACAAGAAAAGTGGGTTTCAGAAAATAAGTGAAGTAGCAAAAATCAACTCAACTTTCATCTAAAGCATCCAGTAGCCATATAAAGCTCAATTTAATTAATGTTTGTGCATTATTTCAACGTTTGAACAAGCTGTCTTAGCAACATCTATTGGAGTTGTCTCTCCAGGTCGCACGTAGGAGTGTCGGGAAAGAAAGAATGAGGACATGAAGATGACGAGATGAAAATAACTTCAAGAACTCGCTGCCATCTCGGGATGAAAGGATCAGAACGGATTAAATAAATGATCGAGGAGGAAAAATTATCATTTCTATACGCTGAACATAAAAGAGCAGGAGGTTAAATCAGAAAGAACGGCGTTGGGGTAAAAATCAATCAGCTCCTGTCTTTCCTATAAATATCTTCGGTAAACAATCCGCGCCACATGCCTACAGAAGAGGTGAGCCGGGTGTTATACGGTATAGCCGCTGTTTACAGAGCTCAGGTTGTTTAGCAGTGCTGCTGCTTTGTCTGGTGAATAATCAGATGATGTCGGGAGACTTTATTGATTTCTATTGTTGTTATTCCGCTGTGGTTGGTACGTCCTCTGCTGCCTCGCTGGGCTGCTTACAAGTCAGAGGAGCATGGGAGGGAATACGCTCCCACACGTCGGTATACAACACACACAAACACAAACACACACACACACACCTGCAAAGAGTGGTGCACATGCATCATGTACATACTCATAAACATTACTTAGCATTTTTACAGATTGAACAGCTGGGGAGGTTTATATTTATTTAAGCCAGGTTCTGCAGATGCTCTCAATATCTCTGTCTGTCTCAACCGCACGCACGCGCACGCACGCACGCGCGCACGCACGCACGCACATACATATGTACGCACATAGCGGGGTCCATCAGACGGCCTGCATGACTGATGATTTATCACAGCAACAGATATTGAATCAAGGTGTTATCTCATGAATCCCCGAGGTGTTCCTGTTTGTTTATAGGCAGACTCGGGTCTCATAATACATGGCTCCCTGCAGCGGCATTATTAATAGACAATCTGGAGGAATATTAGTGGTATTCGATCACTGACAACGGCCAGAGGGGCCAGATAGATTCAGATTTTCATTTAATGGGTCTTCAGCTGAGGCATTACCTGAGCATAAAATACACAAATTCAAATATAAGAATGTCTTACCAGAGATAAATACCCCATTAGAAAACTTCTCGCAGTCTTTGTTTCTCTATGTTTTTCTCTTTATCCATAAGTCAGAGCTATTCTGACAGGAACAGATGGGACGGTGACTTAAAACTTGCAGAAAATGATCCAGAACATAATTATTTCACCAGACAAAGAGATACTATTTCGCTGCAAAGTGTGTCATTGAGTAAACAAAGAGGCCTGTGAACAGCTGTAAGAAAAAGACTTGTGAAACATCCCAGTAAACGGTGCTGCATTTTCAGCAGCAATATCATTTTCTTGTGAAATCACCCACTGACTTTTTCTCAATTAATTTTGTTCTGCCATGCCTTTTTATTTCTCTATTCAAACGTATTCAAAAGTTAGGGCTGTCGAAGTTAACGTGATAATAACGTGTGAACACACATTTGTTTTAACACCACTAATTTCTTTAATGCATTAACGCATTTTGCGATTTTAATTGTGTGCTGAAGATAATGGCATCATATGAAACTAAATCTAAGGAATCCATTGATGTCATACTAGTTTGTCGCGAAGGAGGCTAAATAACAGTCCAAACTTACGCTAGATTTTGGTGAGGAAAAACTGTCATGGCCATTTTCAAAGGGGTCCCTTGACCTCTGACCTCAAGATATGTGAATGAAAATTTGTTCTATGGGTACCCACGAGTCTCCCCTTTACAGACATGCCCACTTTATGATAATCACATGCAGTTTTGGGGCAAGTCATAGTCAAGTCAGCACACTGACACACTGACAGCTGTTGTTGCCTGTTGGGCTGCAGTTTGACATGTTATGATTTAGGTATATTTTTTATACTATGAGGGTTTCTGGACAATATTTGTCATTGTTTTGTGTTGTTTATTGATTTCCAATAATAAATATGTAAATACATTTGCAAAAGGCAAGCAAATTTGCCCACTCCTGTGTTGATAAGAGTATTAAATACTTGATAAATTTCCCTTTTAAGTTACATTTTGAACAGATAAAAAATGTGCGATTTATCGTGATTAACAACGGACAATCACACGATTAATTGCGATTAAATATTTTAATTGATTGACAGCCCTATTGAAAATATAATGTGACTTAAACAATGAAATAAAAGTTGGCCCAATCAGTAGAGAATGGAAGTGAAGTTCAAGAAAAAATGACCTTTCTTCCATAAATCTGACAAATAGACGAGAATGTTGGTTGTTAAGTGGTGAATTAGCAGATAAATCAGATATCTACATAAAAAGGCATACAATTATCATCTACACTCCAGATCTAGTGGATCTCTTGAGCTATTTTAGGGCAAGTGCCTTCCTAGCTTTAATGTTACAGTAAAGACGGAGGCTGAGGACAGAAATGTCACCGGGGATCAACAATGAATCTCTAGCGACCGATGTTTGATTACATTGAGAATTTAAAACGCTCAATAAGATATCCTCACATCCCAGAGGCCCCTTCAGCCCGCCCTCTCCTTATATGTGCTCTGAACACTGATGGGAACTACACTCAACCACACATGGCATTTAAATATTTTAAATTACAGTATGCAGTCAAGGAATATGATTAACAAGTATCAAGTCACTTTAAATTCTCAGTAGGAGGCAGGACTACAAGACACTCAAATGAGAAAAAGTCTGCAGATACTGAAATGTCAAGTGTGTTTAGATTATCGTCACTGCTGGCTCTAAATAAATTTAGGATAAACTTAAACATATTTTCATCCCTACATGGGAGTCCATATTTCAATGTTCTGCACCAGGTTGCATTTTGAACTGGTAAATATTGAAGTTATTTCAAGCTGAAAGGATTAGTTGATTATAAGATTAGTCAAGCAGCAGCAGCCTCATGCTCCGTCTACACGAGATGCGTTCAGGCACAGGGTTGAGTGTAAGTCATCAGTGTGCAGGTAGCGCTCTGAGCCCAATACACAATCACTGTATTTATGTGCGTAAAAAGAAGACAATAGACGGGGTCGCGTTTAGACATCTAGTTCCGTTCTGTTCAAATGGAAACGGCCACTCAGCTGTTGCAAAAAGCAGTGACGTAGGTTACCAAAGAAAACTAATCGAAGCTAATCAATAAGGTTATGTATAATGTGAACGCTAGCACTAGCTGAGTCAAAGTTAGCTGTGCTACGTTTGGAAATAACTGAAAGGGTTAGTTGGTAATGTCTACATGTTAACATGCTTACAATGATAATGCATGCTATATATTTTTATTACACAGCTTTGTTGAATACTCGATTCTTATTGGTCAATCATGGCGTTCTATGGTCTGTTATTTCATTATAACCGACCGTTGCTATGTATAACAGACCGTTGCTATGGACACAGTTCTGATGTCGGACTCTGGTGGACCATTTTTGTGTCAAATTATTGATTTATTAAGTAAGTAACTGTGTAATAAGCGGGATAACGTACAGCTAGCGGGTCATTGTTGTGAAATAAACCCCTTCAGGACGATACAAGACATTGCTATTTCACAACAATGATCGGCTTGCTGTACATTATCCCTTACATATTGATTAGCATGCTAACATTTCCTAAGTAGCACAAATCACAACGTACAGTTGAGGATGACCAAAGTATTGGACAAATTGGCGCTAAATGAAAAGTCAGCGGATCACCAAAGTTATTACAATTCATCCTGAGGAGGGACATGAGTGTCTGTGCCAAATTTCATGGCAATCCATCCATTAGTTGTTGAGATATTTCAGTTTAGACTAAAAGTGGTGGACCCACCGACTGACGTTGTTTGTCTACCAACCTTTGATCTTGTCTCCCAGCTCGCTGCACTCGTGCTCTGAGTAGTGGACGATGGGAGGAGGCGAGGGCGGCCGGAGGCGATCCTCCTCCATCTTGCGCCGGTGCCTCTCCTCTCTGGCCAGCATGCGCTGGTGACACTCCCACTCGTAGAAGTCGTCTCTGGCCTGGGCGAAGTCCACGTGGAGACGGCCGGAGTCTTTTTTGTCCGTGCTGGAGCCCAGACGGATACGGTAACCTGCGGGACAGGAAGGAGAGGTGATAAGTTAAGAAAAAAAAAGGTGAGGTCTGGGGGAAAAACATGGACTTTAGAGATAGAGAGAAAACAGAGGACATGAAGGATGACACATTTCATTGATTGGATGAGTGGCAACAAGGTGAAATATCAATTTCTATCAACACCTACACGGATTCAGATGTAGAGTTAATAGACAGAGATAAGCACAGACAGAATGACAAGCACAAATAGGCAAAAGACTACATTCACACACACACAAGGTTAAATTGATCAACTTGTCCTTATTTTCCTTCACATCTACACATCCTCTTTGTTCTCACCATGATGTCCTGTTACTGCAGCCAGGTGTATAGACCGACACGTAGCAAGTCACTCCAGCTTTTTATTCTGTATGCGCGAGTGTGAGACACTAATTACAGCGGCAGCCCTGGATCACCTCGCCGCCTCCCACCTGACACTCAAAGCTCGTTCCGCTGCCTGTGCGTGGGTGTCAAGTGCAATCACACTCGTTTTGTTAATTGATTGGTCTGAATGATCTGTGAGAACGATGGGTTGTTTACAGCACAGTGCGGATTCACAAACTAGGAAACAAGCTGAGAAAGCCCAGGGCTAGCCTTTTCCTCCAAACACCAACAGTACTGTACGTACGAACGCTCTCATCAGAGGGAAAGCAGAGATGAAGCTGGATGTCGGCGCGAGCAGAAGAAAGGTTTGAGCTTTGGGTTGTTTCACAGGTCTGCTCTCCCTGCTCACGGCTCTCGCTTTTGCTTCAATATTTCATAAAGGGAGACCTCAGTGTGCCGAGGCTGCTGTAGTGTTGTGTATATGTGTGTGTGTGTGTGTGTGTGTGTGTGTGTGAGGGTGTTTTGGGAGAAGAGGCCAGAGTGCTACGGAAAGTAGTATTTATGAGAAAGCTACACAGGTCTGTCATCTGGCTAATATATGGACTTATAGCTCCGGTCGTACAGTAGGGAAGGGGTGGATTAATTCACACACACACCTACACACACACATTAAATAATGCAGAGGGTATTATTGCGGTGGCTGGTCTTTTAAATGAGCTTTGTGAAGAGGGAATATATGGTCTGCAATTCACATAGAGAGATTTAAGGCATCTGTGCAGGAGGAGCTGCTGGAGGAGCTGCTGGTTGGAGATAAAATAATGAGAAAAAAAAAATCATAAGCTGGTGTCACATGACAAACAGAGAGGCCGCTTCCTCTCTAGGAGCAGTTAAAGCAGCATCCCATTGGCCGGAGGATTTTAAATGTGAGCAAATTCATTTGTGCGGTGGTGTGACCATGAGAGAAATCAATAAAAGCAGATGACACTGTGAGTCAAGCGGCATGGAGCTCAGTCAATAACTGAATAATACAGATATTGTTAGACTACTTGAAAGTCTAGTAGAGACACGGTGTAGCAATAACTGATGTGTTATATCAGTGTTGAACCAAGTCATGGCCAAAACCAGAGCGTATCGAGACCGAGACAAAACCAAGACTTTGAGGGTTTGGACCAAGTTGAGACCAAATCTAAGGCAAGGCGAGTCCAACACTGCATGACACACGATAAAATGTGGAAACCATAGGCGATCTGAAAGATCCACATTTCCATAAAAACACCCACAGAAAACAAATGAAGATTCATCTTCATTCACCTCTTGTATTGCCATTAGGGCTGTCAAAGTGTTAATAACGCGTCAACAAAAATATGTTTTAACGCCAATAATGTATTTAACGCAATTTTTAATTAACCTCTTACAAGTCCGACGGCCCACCGAAAACCTGAGGAATCCATTGGTACCAACCATGTCATACTAGGTGGTCGAGAAGTGCCTAACATGTTCCCAAACAGACATTCAGAGTGTTCATTTCTAAGTATACATGACGTACAGTTTGGTATACTGTATGGTCAAAGCTGTCATGACTCTTGTCCTGAGTTTCCCCTTTTACACAAGCATGAACTGTGGAGTGAGGCATAACAGCTGTATCAGTTGAAATCAAAGATCCTTTTATTTTGTTCCCAAATGGCTCGGCCATATTTCAAAGGCTTGCTCATTAATGTGAAGTACGTCACCAGTGAGTTCAGTGTGATTTTTTCATCTTGATCTGTTTTTTTAGTGTTGAGGTGCTACAGTTGGGATAACTGCTTCAGTAAGACTTTATAGTACGGCTGTCAAAGTTAACGTGATAAAAAACGCCTTTGTTTTTAATTGTTTTAATGCCACTATTTTCTTTAATGCAACTTGTGATTTTACGATTGTAGCAGTCTCAGTTTTAAAGTTAGAGTGAAGGTACTGGTGTCATATGAAACTAGAAAAACCTAAGGAATCCATTGGTACCAGCCATGTCATACTAGCTTGTCACAATGGAGGCTAAATAACGCTCCAAGCATACACTGAATTTTAGCGAAGAAAATCTGCTATGACCATTTTCAAAGGGGTCCCTTGACCTCTGACCTCAAGATATGTGAATGAAAATGGGTTCTCTGGGTACCCACGAGTCTCCCCTTTACAGACATGCCCACTTTATGATAACCACATGCAGTTTGGGGCAAGTCATAGTCAAGTCAGCACACTGACACACTGACAGCTGTTGTTGCCTGTTGGGCTGCAGTTTGCCATGTTATGATTTGAGCATATTGTTTTATGCTAAATGCAGTACCTGTGAGGGTTTCTGGACAATATTTGTCATTGTTTTGTGTTGTTAATTGATTTCCAATAATAAATATATATATACATTTGCATAAAGCAGCACATTTGCCCACTCCCATGTTGATAAGAATATTAAATACTTGACAAATCTCCCTTTAAAGTACATTTTGAATGTGCAATTAATTTGTGATTAATCGTGACTCATTATTTGAATTGATTGATAGCCCTGGTTGCCATATATATACTGTATATGTTTGTATGTAAATAGCTTGATAAAATAATCAAATGGCATTGCAGAGGTAAATTGTATGTGTGGGAATTTCCCTTTGTTTTATGAGAAATCACAGTAATGATATTAACAAATAAATCAGACAATGCACAGCCAATTTAGTGATATCTTCGCAGTTGAGGTCTTAAAATAAAATCCAGAGTCCTCTTTGTCTGAGACCGAGACAAGGCCGAGCAAAAACGTGGTCGATTCAGAGATCTTCAAAAAGTAGTCTCGAGACCATGACCGATCTTGGGTACTACGTTATATCTATACATCGACATCAGGGATTCACTGGCAGATAAAACATGACTGTGATTCTGACTGCATGTACAGTATATGTGGTTGTAGTTTCCAACATGGTGAGGGCCTCCATTTTTAGCGGAGAAACAGTTATAATGAATGTGAAGATGCATCCGTGCACGTTTCAACTTGAGCAAAAAGATTCTGCCCATGCCCAGCCTTTATGACTCACATTATTGAAGGTAATAAAGACGGGAAAAAGGAGACGGCTGTGAAGAATAATGACAGAAAGGCCCATTGAGTCTATGTAAGCTGTCAAGTTTCTAATGCCGGTGGAGATGTTTAGTAGTCGTCACCTTCTCAGTAACACACATCCAGCAAAGCCATCTCCACTATGAACCTTCTGCTCATCACCAAGGCTGCTCTCCATCACAGAAAACAGAAAAATGTAAACAGCGATTACAAGGCTCCTATTCTGTAATGAGTAAAGGTCAGCTGGATGTAACTCTAGCTCTGTAAGTACGTGCTTAGTGCATCGTCGCTCTGTATCACAAGGTTAATGGAAGAAAGTAAACACAGTTACTGTGGGGAATATAATTAAAGAATGAGATGGCCTGATAATGCATCTACTCTAAGTAGCCGTACTTCACCTGTACATCTGTTCACAAAGCTTCATTAATCCCTTACGATAGAGAATCTTTAACAATTCAGATAAAGGGTTCGCGAGGATTTTGACCTGTTAAACTGCAGCTAACTTACTCCATTTACACAGTAGAGGATTTATGCAGCAAGTGCAGAACAAAACATCCATAAGGACCATGAAATATATAAGGTAACACTGAACAAAAGAGAAAGACAAAACTGCAGTTGCACACATTCAAAGTCATGTAGTTCAGTCTCCTTAAAATGATGTTCCCATACAACGTAACTGAACTGTGAATTACCTTTCGAGGGAAATGTATTTTGTTGCGGATAAAATTTGTTTTTGACGTATCACAAATATGTTTGTAACAATAGTCCGCGAAAGTCCGCGTATGGAGGAGGTCGGGGTGGTGGATGGGTCAAACAAACACTGGACTTTCGCCAGCACACAGTTGTTCGTGTGACACCAAGGGTCAGTGTTCATATCTTTTAATCACGATGTTTTATTTTACTAAACCTAACCAAGTAGTTTTGCTGTGTTGTTGTTGTGTTTGGTTTCAATTTACAAAATTAACCACGTGTTTTAAACGGTAGAAAATACTCAAAACATAATTGAGAATTCAGTTTAGTTGTAGGGGGATGTAATTTTGTAGGAGACAGGGTTGAAGCCTTAAGGCCCTGACACACCAAGCCAACGGACAGTTTGGGGCTGTCGGTGAGTGTCTGTTGGCATAGTTTTTTCGGTGTGTCCCACACCGTCGGCTCTAGTCTGCCCGTGTTGGAGGTTTTTTCGGCTGATTCAACATGACGAGAAGAGAAACGGAAGTGAGGAAAGCAAGCCAACGAGTAAAGTCAAGAGGAAAAACACAGGAGGCTCTTTTCATTTTTCATCAACATCACATCTGATCATTCCTAAACACGGATATTTTCACAACGACATTGCCATCTGGAATGAAGCTAAGTGGTGAGTGAGAGTGCTGTGAAAATGGTCGTCAAACGCTGTTTTATTTCATGTACGCATCATAACAACGGCTTGTATATTCGCCGTCCTCCATCTTCCCATTTCCCCTTTTTAAATGATGAATACAAACTGCTGCCACCTGCTGGTGTGCAGAGTTATTTCATCTCACGCATGCGCAGAACGTACGTACAGACTGGCCGTTGGCTGAAGTCTTTGCGGTGTGTTCAAACTGTTTGGCCAAGACAAAGGCAAAGACAACTGGTGGCCGATATAATACTGGTTTCCAGACCTGCACCATTCTTTTGTTCCTTCAAGTACATATCCAGTGTTGTTCACTTCCAAACTATTTGTATGGAGTGAATCTGTCTGTCCAACCATGCCCCCACCCCACTCCCCCAAAATCTATTTATCCATCTGTCAAGTGGTCCTGAGTGGAGTGAATGTGTGAAGCTGGAGAATTGTAGTGCTGAATGATGGATATCAGCCCTTTCATTTCCATCAGAGTAAAGGTTAACAGCTCATCATTCTTTCTCCACCTGAGGTGAAGGAGTGCCGGGGCACCGATAGCAGTGGACTGACAATACAAGGGGTCTCTACAGATTCAATATTGTCCAGGCGGGTAAGAAAGAAAGCTGTTATCCTCTGACCTTTAAGCCCAATGTAAACCAATACGTACCTAAAAACAAGGTTGGAGGTTCATTGGGGTTTCCATTGCAAAGCAGTGAGGGTTCAGGATAAAAACAACAAGCTATAAGTGTGACAGAAGGTTTACTGGACAGAAAAACGTTCCTTCTGTTATAAAGACAATCAAATACCACACAGGGTGGTAAAAACTGGGGGGGAAGAGTTTACACTGGTTTTAGAGTGAAGATATCTTACCAGAGAGGAGGAGAGCTTTGTCCACAGTGAACTCCTCAGCAAAGCGGATATGACAGAAGTTTTTCTTGCTCTTTCTGATGGCAGCGATTTCCCCACACTGTCCGAAGATCTCCACGATGAGCTGCTCAGTGGTGTTCTCGGGCAGACCGCCGACAAACACCGTCTTACACCCGGGAGGGCGTTCCCTCGTGGCCGGAGGCGGAAGGTCTGTCAAACATGGAGAAGAAAAAGAAAAGAAACAAAATTATTTCAATTGAAGTCGCAACTGTAGTTCCAACCTTCCACTAGGGCTGAGCCATACGGCCTCAAATCTTCTATCGCGATCAATCAGTTTTAAGACTAGTTTTAATCATTAAAGACATCAGAATATTCAGGGTTATTTCGGGTAAAGCCATATGGATGCAGTCTGCTTTCTAATTTCAGTCCAGCTAAGTGAGTTTGCTTCCAATGAAGTCAATCATTTTCTCTTTGAACTGTATTTAACATGACGTCAACAATCTTCCTTCCTTCATTCAATCAACCAACAACAAAACATTCTTCAGCTCTTCTAACTCCCACAGCTTCAACTGTTCATACACGATTTACTCCAACTGCTTTCACTCATACTGACATTTTAGCAGCGAGCACTCGTCTGCCATTTCTAGTTCGATATAAACCGTAGAATAGCTGAAACAGCAGAGGTAATCATGAATATGTCTCTTCCCTCCCTCAGCCAGTCAAGAACAGGTGTGTACATTATATATAACACTGTAACATGGCCATCAGATGCATCAAACTGAGTGCTTTAAAATTACTCTATATTTAAGCCACATTATACAAATGGAAGATGAAAATTCTACCTCTAAAAGCAACTCCCAGGTGCTGCGAAACAGACAGGATCTGAGCTACACAACCTCCTTTTCCTTAAGTCCTCTAGAAGCACCTTAGAGTGTGATCTGACAGGACAGGTAGCCAATGAAGGGAAGGGAAAACTGGCGTAATATGGTGAAATTTTCTAGTTTTAGCTAGAAACTTATTTTGTTTTTGTAAGACTTTATCAGGTGCAATGGATAAATCCCATTGGCTTTTTGCTGAGGGAATCAAGGTGACACTAACTTCCTGGTTGGCCTCCAAAAACACATCATCCCTGCATCACTCTGTCACCTGCAACCTGCTGCGTGCTGAGTCTCTAATGTCAAACTTGATGTAAACCCATGTCTATGGCTGTGTTCCAAATTGCATACTTTTAGTCCATACTGCAGCTGCCCTTACAAAGTACATACTGTAGCGCAGTATGCATACAATTGGGACATACTACTCCTAACGTCATAACATTTTGCCTTGAACTTTGACCCTCTTGCTCATATATCCTATATATACTGCAAAATGTGTGCAGATGTAGTAGGACATCCTGGTATTATTGGCAAACTACATTTGACATACTGTGTATTCGGACATACTAAATCTTTTTCTGGCATTCTAAATAGTACGGGTAGTGTGGGTACTGGAACACACAGTATGTTCTTAGATAAGTAGGGCGAAGGCCGAGGAAAGACTTCTCTATGACCGTACCATGATGAAAATATAATATAACATGGAACAACACGCTTCAGTCACTTTTATATTGCAGAGATAATCACGTCAAGCCATCCCTAGCATGAAAATCCAATCCTTCTGTCCGGAGAGAGGTTGATCCTTTTGTGTCGATCGCTCGAAGCATGAAGGACGTTACTGACTGAATAAAGATAAATGTTGACTGATCTAATCTCAGAAAGAGGAGGCTTTCCACGGATGATATGAGTGACTGGTTCAGTCTGCACAAGGGGAAACTGGGAAATTGATTGATGCTAAACCATCTGGGCTTTAATGTTAGCACTGGTATCTAACCTAGACAAGATGGTATGAAGCATAACTCAAGTTTAGTGTTGCTGTGGTTGACATATTTAATGTGTCCTCATATATAAATATGATGGATAGAACATTAGAAAATCCTCTCTGTATAATACAATTCAACAGCAGCACAAACTACAACCTCCAAAATTACCATAAACGCCTCTCCAAAACAATTTCAACAAAAATGAACATTATAACATCCTGAAGATAGAATTTATTGCAGGTTTGTTGCTGTTGTATAAGACTGTGTTAGCTTTAGCTAGGTGTACCTAATAAATTGGCAACTGAGTGCATTTTTTAGGTAAGAAATAGATATTACAGATATAAGTGTGATTGAATGAGAGCTTAAAATATAAAAACTGAAATAAAGTTAAAGATTGGTCCAAAGCGAAAACATACTAGGGCTGTCAAAGTTTACGCGATATCATAGTGGCGTTAACACAAATTTGTTTTTAACGCCACTAATTTCATTAACACATTAACACAACTTGCGATATTTAATTAACCTCTTAAAGGTCTGATGGGCGTCAATCTTTCAGAGGTTGTAGCGGGCTCAGTTTTAAAGCCAGAGTGAAGATAGATGGGATCATTTGAAACTAGAAAAAACAAATGAATCCATTAGTCATGCCATACATGGCAAACCATGTCATACTAGCTTGTCGCATGCTGAATTTTGGTGAGGAAAAACTGGCATGGCCATTTTCAAAGCCATGCCTGACCTCTATGATAATCACATGCTGTTTGGGGCAAGTCATAGTCAAGTCAGCACACTGACACACTGACAGCTGTTGTTGCCTGTTGGGCTGCAGTTTGCCATGTTATGATTTGAGCATATTTTTTATACTAAATGCAGTACCTGTGAGGGTTTCTGGACAATATCTGACATTGTTTTGTGTTGTTAATTGATTTCCAATAATAAATATTTACATATGTTCTCATAAAGCAGCATATTTGACAACTCCCATGTTGATAAGAGTATTAAATTCTTGGCAAATCTACCTTTAGGGTACATTTTGAACAGATAAAAAATGTGCGTTTCATCACGATTAACTACGGACAATCATGCAATTAATCGCGATTAAATATTTGAATCGATTGACAGCCCTAGTTTTAGTATAAGGCTTAAAAAATTATAGTCTGGTTAAGCGAACTGAGCTGCAGCTTAAAATATAACACCAGAAAGGATTTTAATTCTTCCAGCAGCCCATCATAAAAAGTAAAGTGACATTTGCTGACTGACGGAACAAATTGGACAGCAGTTATGTGAAAAGTATCTCAAGCAGAGCTGAAATGTTCGACTCATTCATGTACACTTTGAGCTGCTGAAACCACTTTCCCATGGCTATAAAGCTGAGGCCTAAATCATACGACTTCCCATCAATCATCTCCTAAATTAAAGAAAAAAACACAGTGTACTTTTCATTCAGTGCTCAAAAGGTTGGACATGAAATTTTAAATTATGGGCCCAAGAGGAGCCGTTATCCAGTTCTGTAGCTTTAGTGCTGGAGAGCCTGTAGCAAAGTTATGGTAAAACACATCAATGCTACTTTATGGCTTTGTCCTCCTCATGTCACAGCTTGCTCTGGCACATGGCCCAAACGCCTTCGTCCCCTGACCTTGGCGATGATTATGGCATTAAAACTGGAACATGCACACACTCACGGCTGCTCTCTCACTCGCATACTCAACGCCAGAAAACACACACACACACCAACGCTAGGACAGCACCAAGGTGATAGTTTCCCCGCCTTTACTTTGCAGTCAGCTAAAACATGCTGCGCTTCATTACACGATTCAGCATTAAATTGCAATTTCTGACAGAGTTCAGTCTGATGAGCGAGGAGGACAATATAAAAGGACAACAAGGCAACAATCTGACATTTAGCTGACATCCTTTAAAAACCAACATTTTTTCCAGACACACTTAAGATGTGACTGCATTACCAAAATGTTTGGCTTTGAAAGGAGGATGAAATCCATACTGGGGACTTTTTAGAAACGTAGGCACGTAGATAGGAGGGTTCTGAAGGGCATCTTTGGTCTTTTACTTGAGGGTAATTACAGACAGACGAGCCTGACATCGATGAAAAAGTGTTGGAAAAAGAAGAGCCGGAGGAACTGATGACCATTAAAGACACTCACAAAGTAATCCCCTGAAGCAGCGAATGAAATGTAGGTCTTCAGCATTAAAGGGCCAGAGACGACAATGGGTTCGTGTCTGTCTGTGTGTGTGTGGGAGTCATAAAGGAGAAGACAAAGACAAAGTTTAATCAAATCTGAAGTTTTTCTGTGTTAAGAGAAGAAGAAAAAGTCCAGACCCCGTATGCAAACGAAAACCAGGGCTATTGGAGAAGCTGCTTATTGACAGAGCTGTTTAATTACACATGTATTAAAGGTGCTAAATTTGATATCCAGAGCATTAATATCGCAGCAGACAAATATTGACTAGAGGAGTAACGTCTACCTGAGCAGAGAATGAAGTCACACTCCCTCTGTGTGTGTTGTAATCAGAGCTTCTCCTTGCTAAGTTGACATCACTGGGCTGGCCGCGCATGCTTTTAGTGCATGTGAACTGGTTAGCTCACAGCCGTCGTGCACTGCGCTCATACGACGCTCATACGACGCTCATACGGCAGTTACAGCCGATAATGTCGTCCCGACCAATGGTGTCGTCAAGGAAGTGTATCATCCACCCTCTGGTTCCCCCCAGGTAAACACTGTTAGCTCTGCCAGTACTTACGCACTGTTAGCTGCTCGCCGTCGCTATGTTGAGAGCCGTTGAGAGGCAACAGAAATGCTCCCAATACCGTATTTAACGGTCATTACTGTCAAGTAAAATCAAAATCAACTATTGTGCATTAAATACCCCAAAACAATATAAATTGTATATAGTACTCACCTCCCTAAAGGCTCTCTGTTGTCCCAGAATATAGTTTTTCTATCGAATGGCATTAAGGAGAGCAAAGAGTCCAAAAAATGAAAGCATATCAGTGGAAACAGACTTCAACGGAGGCCGAACGAAAGACAACAAGAAACGTTAACGTTGAACTACCAATCCTGCCTTTAAGGCGCTAAGTGTAATGACAATGTGTAAATGGCAATGACGGGACCAACACCAACTTATAACACCAAAGAGGAAGAATCCCAAGAATGTTTACAAAATGTGCCATTTTTACATCAATTTAGAGTTTCAGAAACATTTAGAAAACTACTGTAAAATGATACAAACATGAAAGGATCTGGATCTTGATATATAGGTGTGATAACCCCTGGTGTCATCTGGGGTTTCCCTGTTACGAACCTGTGTCTCTCCTCGCCCTGCAGCTGACTGATGGGCTAATCTGGAGCGCTTGGGCCTGATGTTCCTCCGTTACTTAAGTCACAGCAGCAGCAGCTCTTTCACTCTCTCTGCTTCTCCCTTCAGGCACCTGCTCTGCTTTTTTTCACCTGCACACACATATTCTCTACTCATGCACCACACACACACACTACTGATTCCCACAATCCACACTGTAAACATTCAGTTCACCTACTAGGTTTAATCTGTTTAAAGGTCCAGTGTGTAGGATCTGGCGGTATCTAGCGGTGAGGTGAGGAGATTGCAGCCAACCGAAGCCTCTCCTGTGTGCCAAGCATGTTGGAGAGCTACGGTGACCGATGCAAAAAGCGCAAATGTCCCTCTCTAGAGCCAGTTGTTGTAAGAGTAGCGTAGGTCATTTGGAGCAGAGCCAGTGCGTAGAGTGTGTGTGTACGTGGGAAGTGAGTCGTGAAGCAAGAGAGAGAGAGAGCAGCGGCGACTAATGTTATCGACTCCAGCTCAAGCGGGAAAAGTTAACAGTGTTTGGTTTGTCCGTTCTGGGCTACTGTAGAAACATGGCGGTGCAACATGAAGAGAACCTGCTCCCTATGTAGATATAAATGGCTCACTCTAAGGTAACAAAAACACAACGATTCTTATTATCCGGTGATTATACAGTAAAGAAAACATGCTTATTCATATTATGTTCCATTTCTGCCAATAGATCCCCCTAAATGTTACACAACTGCTCCTTTAAATCAAGCTTATTTTGTTAAATGTTGAAATGGTTTGTCTCCCTTTTTGTTCTGGCCAATCGAGTCAGGGCGTAACAATAGGCCTTATAAATATAGATATTATAGATATTACAAAATAAACCAAAAATAGCGAAGAAAAATATAATGAAAGCTTCAAAAACAAATGTAGTCATGAATATCTAAGTCAAAATATGTAGGAGAAACATGAAGATAAAGATGCGGATATGAATAAAGCTCGATATAGAGAGAGTTACTGAGTTTCAGTGCTGTTCAGTTAAAGGTCAATGAGGAGAAAGCTGCATACAGCTTGTCCGAGGCAGAGTAGCTGGGGGTCCTGCATCCTGTGATAGCTGCCATATGCAACCTGCTGCCCTCTATCCCCGTCACACACGGCTATCGCCTGCTGGACTCACAACAAATACCTTAGGAAATAGAGCGCTGACTCACAATCCTCCTCTAACTTCACACGCTGTTCAAAGCAACATTGCTGTCCACGTTTTCTTTTTTATTCCCACACAAAACACCTTATGACACTCCGTTAAAAAATAACTTTAAAGAAAGACGCATGTCAGCTATCTATTGTGACCCCCTGCGTTGTCCCCCGTGGTGGAGCTTTTATCGCGCTTTGACCCCCTTAGAAGAACCCCAGAGGCTTCAATTACAGCGGAAACCTTCCAGTGAGCCAAGAAATCTCCTCGATGGCTCCGCTCGGTTCTGGGTGAACGTCTTCCCATCTGCTCAAATAAATTGCTGGATTAAATCCCTACCCCTGAAATGCTGTTATTTAGATGACACTTTACCCTTTATCTCTTTAAAAAATGTCTGCTACCGAGGAATGTCTTCTCATTGGTTTCATGAGAGAGTTTTTTGACACCGTCTTGGTCTATTGTGGAAGGCAACCGCGGCATCTTTCAAAGGGGAAAAAGTGCCTCTCTTTCATGGTGGGAGTAAATTGGCTTCCTCTGAAAGACAAACTTTTTGACCCAGTCTCGTCTATGGCACACTTCTTGCTTTAAAGGTGACATGTCAATAATCAACAGAATGGGATTCAAAAGAACGAAATCTATTCAGATTGAGAGTGAAGTACGGAAAATAAATTGGGATTCACGTCTACAAACATATGATTTGAATTAATGTTGCAACATTTTGATGGATTCATTGGTAAATGCAATTGAAAATGTAAAAACTACAGCTGCCAATCGATTAAAAATATTTAATCGCAATTAATCGCGTGATTAATCCTGATTAATCGCAAATTAATCACACATTTTTTAACTGTTTAAAATGTACCCTAAAGTGAAATTTGACAGGTATTTAATACTCTTATCATCATGGGAGTGAGCAAATATGCTGCTTTATGCAAATGTATGTATATATTTATTATTGGAAATCAATTAACAACACAAATCAATGACAAATATTGTCCAGAAACCCTCACAGGTACTGCATTTAGCATAAAACAATATGCTCAAATCATAACATGGCAAACTGCAGCCCAACAGGTAACAACAGCTGTCAGTATGTCAGTGTGCTGACTTGACTATGACTTGACCAAAACTGCATGTGATTATCATAAAGTGGGCATGTCTGTAAAGGGGAGACTCGTGGGTACCCATAGAACCCATTCACATATCTTGAGGTCAGAGGTCAAGGGACCCCGTTGAAAATGGCCATGACAGTTTTTCCTCTGCAAAAATTTTGCACAAGTTTAGAGCGTTATTTAGCCTCCTTTGCGACAAGCTGGTATGACATGGATTCGTTAGGTTTTCTAGTTTCATCTGATACCAGTATCTCCACTCTAGCTTTAAAACTGAGCCCGCAACAACCTAAAAACTGCACCTTGTGTTAATGCGTTAAAGAAATTAGTGGCGTTAAAACAAATTTGAGTTAACACATTATTATCGCGTTAACTTTGACAGCTCTAAAAAAAAACATTCTAATGTGGTAAAAAAAAAGACCAACTCTGCCTTTAGTGATATTCGTCAACTAATGAAAAAGAGGGATCTTGCATTAAGAGAAATCACTTTCCACAAAATTATACACGGATCCTCAGACTTAGAAGTAAAGTGGTCAGTGAATTGAGAAAAGCAAAAAACTGCCTACTTTATGCTGTTGATTGCATTATCAGGGTGAAATAGCTCATCTCTTTGGAGACATATCTATAGACTAATTCTCTAATCAGAAAAAAGGAATAACTCAATTCAATGTAAATGGAGTGATCAGTTCTGATAGCATGGTAAATGCAAATGCACTTAATGCTTCATTTGTCTAATCAGTGGAAGAACTGGCAGCACATTTTAAACCGATAGAGCTGTCAGCAACCTCAGTAAACGACACAGCTAGGTCCTTTTTCATTGCAAAGGCTGATCAAAGTCAAATTCAACAAACAATTAATCAATTAAATAATTCAAAGGCTAAATATATATTTGGGTTAAACAGTGATTTTATGAAACGTATGCTGATACTCTGATGAGGTCCATAAATACTGGGGAATGTCTTCCAATATTTAAACAAGCAATTATAACCCCAATTTTTAAGTCTGGAGAATCTGACCAAGCTTGTAATTATAGACCGATCTCAATTATTCCTGCAAAAGTTATAGAATAGTTAGTGGCAGAGCAGTTGATTCATTTTCTTGAAAGAATCCAGCTTCTCCACCCAAAATAAATTGGGTTTTCGACATAGATATTTAACAGAAATGGCCACATATTATCCAACAGAGATTGATGAATTGTTAAGAGATCACTAGATGATGGTAAAGTAGTGGTAACACTAGTTTTGGATGGAAATTAATTGAAGGAGACGGGTGATATGAGAGTAAAGGTGGGCGAGAATGAAACCAGGAAATATCTCAAAGATGTGTGAAGATGCTGTTGTAGAGAAGACGGACGGAAGGGTTAAAGTGAGAGACTTCGTTCAAGTAGCTTAATGGGCGCCCCACATTATATCTTAAAACACCGCTGGGTGGATGCTTTTATCCAAAGTGCTTTACAAGTAGCATGAGTGCTTAAATTTTGTGAGTGAGAGGCCCATAGGAGATGGAGTCCTTAACCTTAGCCGTGTACGTGCCATCTGTACCCGCTGAGCTGCATACGGTATGAATCCCTGTTTATGATTCCTTTTTTTTTTTTAAAAAAAAAAGCCTTCTTAGCTGTTTATTTTACATCTTTTGTCATACGCACAATAAAAGAGACTCAGAGGGTGAAGTGAAGGCTCGAAGTGAAGAGTAATATCTTTTAGTAACGGGGCTCTTGTGCCTGCAAGAAGACAAAAAGGAAAGAAAAAGTGCTCACACTGGGAGAGAATGAACCGGAGGTCATACAGTGAGTGTTTATGGCAGGTTCTTGTGTTGTAACGTTAACAGTCTGACTCCTCGTTCAGCCTCAGGATTAGAATGAACTCTGAATAAGGTGTTTCTCTGATCACTAGAGCGTAAAGGCCTGAAGGTACGAAATATTCATTACTTAATTCATTGCATGTGATTAATGTTTCTGTCTGCATTAAATCTTGACAGTGATGTTTAATACGAAGGGTGAACAGTGAACTCAAACACACTTGGTATCAAAAGGCCGTCTCCCACGCTGGTTGTAGAGAGGAGCTCTCACTAATAGTCCACGTTGAAATTGACGTCTTCTCCATCTGACATGTGAGGTTGCCTTGAAAAAGCCCGCAGACAGACAGTTTTCTCTAACGGAGAGGGAGAAAGCTCCTCCCAGAGGGAGTGAACTCGAGGATCACGTTTAATTATTCACAGAATGCAAGTGTGTGAAGGAAGTGTTGTATTTTAAGGGGTTTTATTTTTGCTGTTCATTACGCGATGGTTTACTGTATTGCTCATTCACTTTGGCTCAATTCTCCAATAAGAATCTCTGAACAGGTAGTTTGCTGTTCACAACAGATGAGAATTTCTCATTCGTTCAAGTAAATTGCACGTGTTTTGGCATGTGTGTGCAAAAGAGTGAGTACACTTTGCACAATAATCACTTGCTCATGTCTTGCTGACCAAAACTGACGAGTTTATTGTCACCGAAATTGTCATCTTCACAACTTCCAAACATTATTTCATCGTTTGAGCCATCGCATGCAAAATGATCAATTAAATTATCAAAACTGTGTTGAATACTTGATTCTGATTGGTCAATCATGGCGTTCTGCGGTCTGTTGTTTCTTTATAGCAGACCGTTGCTATGTAAAACAGACCGTTGCTATGGGCTCTGTTCTGATGTCAGACTCTGGCGGACTGTTTTCGTGTTAAATTACTGATTTCTTAAGTAAGAGGCTGTGTAATAAGGCTTGGATGTCATTTTGTGGCACATTTTCTGTTCACTGTTTATTTACTTTACATGAAAGCTCATAGGTGAATTTTCTATTTATACACATATTGCGTCTGATGCCTGGTGCGTTGGTATCAGACGCCGAGGGGCACTGACCAAGCTGTGCAGTATATGATGAGTTGGCTGTGAGAACCGGTTGAAAACTGACCTCTGCTTTAAAGAAGCCTGGGAAGATGAAGATTAGATGACTGTCTGGTTGAGTGGGAGTAACTCTGAATTGTTTTACAATAAGACCTTACATTATTTGAAAGATTTTCCCACTTTGAACGCATACATAAAAGTACTGATTTGGAAAACTTTAACATAATATTGTAAGATGTTAAGGTTCCATATAGATGATAACCAGATGGGGATGTAAATTAGACACCTGACAAATCAACGGACTCCATCGCATCGATGCAAGCGCTATAAACCCCATATTGTCATCAAGCAGTCCAAATAATGCCTTTGCTACATTACCCACAATGGCCCCATAAAGAGATATTAAAGGCGAAATAACCTCAGTGTGAATGGTATAGAGACATCATCTCACAGCATATATTGCCATAGCATCTAATCCTATTTAGATGCTTTGCTATTGAAATATGAAATAATATATCTGCGCTGCATCTTGGGATAAATTGCGGTGGCATCTTATGAAAGGCTATAAGGGAGACTGGACTTGTCACAGAGGCAATGGTCCCTATGGGACCCATCCCAGTATAGGAATAGAGGAGTATAGGAATGGGGTTCAGACTCTAGTCCACTCCTTTGTTGCTCAGTCATATATAATAACGGCTGGTTAACTCTTGTTGACCTGCTGTTTCGTCTGGTCAACATTTTCTCCTGGTTCAGACGGAGAGCTCGCCTGCTTTGTGCTATAATAAGAAATAAATCTCCTTTTCCTCCTTCAGAACACAGTGGAGAGATTAACCCAATTACCATGAACCACCTCTAATGGCCCACAGGGGACAGCACTGTGGCTATAAGTAATAATGACAATTTAACAATTTCATTATGAGAGCGGAGACTTTTCTGCCCCTTCATCCTTATTTTCATACCTCATTAAGTGACGGTTCAAGGATACCACGAGCCCCCATTCATTTCAGATCTTATGGTAGTTAAAATGTCCATATGTGTGTGTGTGTTTGTCCAAGGCATGCGTGTGCAAAAGAGAGTGTGTGTTTCTACATATACATATGCAACAGTCAGAGCCTGACAAAGACCTTTTGAACTGGAAGTAGTATCTGGTGATCAGGTAATTAAGTGGATTTGACCCCTTAAACATGAGGTGGGAGGAGAGGAGATGCAGTTTATGATAAAGAGAGAGAGAGAGGGAAGGGAAGATGTATGTATACGGTACAGTGGAGCGAGCAGGTGAGGGGAGATTAAGAAGAGATGCAGCGATAAGGGTGAGTTGAGCTGAGAGGAGGACAGAGTCCATCACCTCCTCTGGCCTGGCATATTGAAGACAGCAGCACCGTGCACCTGCGTTCACAGAGGTCACTCCTCCAATTATACATCACACAAGTGGACGCCCGCATGCATACACACACCTTAACACCTACTTTAATCCTCCCACCTCTCCTCCTTCCTGATGAAACGTGAATGCAAATCAGCCACGCTCTGCTGGCTAAAGAGCTATTAAAAGGTGACATTATGGAAGGGCTACTTCTTCGTTGTCGCACAATATCTGGCTGAGTGGTGCATAGGGTGTCCACGCAGCCCCGAATGTGAGGACAGAGATGAGTCATAGATAATGCACACTACTGCTATCGCTAAATAAAACATGCTCCAGGCTCGTCGCCGACGGGTCAGCTTGCGGCGCTTCTGCGATGCTTATATCTCTTACAACAGCAGTGACGACTTACTATGAGACCATACTAGACAACCTTGAGCTTCAAACATAGGAAGGATTGTCTTGGGGTTTCTCCCCCAGAAAAAAAATGTAGTTTCAGAGACTTTGTGTCCTGCATTCTGGTGACTTTTAAAGAATGAAAATTGTGAAATAATTATATATATAAAGTACACCGCAACAGCAGTTTTATGTTAAATACTTTTAATTTTACTACTTACAGAGTAATTGGCCCCTCAGGTGTGAACTTGTGTGAATCTCTGGCATCATCAGTTTTCATTCATTCACTCATTTCTCTCTCTTTCTCTCACTCACTGAAGGTCCTTTCAGACTAAATGCGTCAACGGCCTCACTGCGCTACGACCCCCGGTATTTTCAACGGCTTACGCCACGTCATGACGACTTTTTGCTGCATCAAGCAGAGCACAACTTTGGGTGCAATGCGCAAGCGCAGCTCAAACCACGAGCAGCTCTCTTTACCCAGGAAACAACATTAGTATTGTCGCCCAGGTGGAGACAGTAGGGCTTTTACACACGCTGTACAGCGCCAGAAACAGGTTGTGGTAACAAAAAGGAAAAAAAAAAAGTGAATGTTTGTCATAAATCGGGAGAAATACGAGAGAATTGTGACGGAAACCGGGGGAGGGAAATGAAAAACGTGAGTCTCCCGGGAAAATCGGGAGGGGTTGGCAAGTATGTATGAGACTTACTAGGGTTGGGAGGAAACAGCGTGCAGCTCTTGCAGTGGATGATCTCCTTGACAACTGGCACGTCCTGGGAGAGGGGCGGGGGCACCAGGCCCAGGCCGGGCATCATGGGATTTATGGGGGTAATGCCAGTCATCAGCCCGAGACCGGGGTCAAAATCTGGAGTCAGGAAAGAAACATGGATGAGAATACATAGCAAGTAACACAGAAGCAGCAGAAGCAGCAGCAGCAGCAGCAGCTGGGGAAGCAGTGACACACAGAGCACACACATTAAGAAATTAGCTTTTGTCTCCTAACTGCTATTCAGTCACAGCTAACCTTTACTGTGACATCATTTGAGCACACGCTGGCGTTTCATGTTGCATTTTTACATTGTGTACTTCCTCCGTGAACACAGAGCAACACTTCTGTCAACAGTGGTGACACACAAGCAGTTTATAAATAACTGAATATATCAGCCACTCATGAATAAATCATCTGACGAAAAACATGAATATTTAAACTATTTTTACTTAGTGTCTCGTCTTCTTCTTCCTCTCTCTCTATTGGTGTCTGTCTTCCTTTCTTAAAATCTCTCAATCACTCGTAAGCTATTACTCTCTCTCTCACTGGCTCTCTATCTCCTCTTCTTTATTTAGTCTTTGAATGATGACCTGTAACATCACAAAGAAAAAAAACAGAGACACTATATTCACAGGTACTGATTTAGACTGCACCTGGGCGCACCCACACACATAAACGCACATTCGTACTCTCCACACAGTCCCAGCCTTTTTTTGATATGGAAATACGTGGCCCTCTCCCATGAGTCTCCACTGCACCTGCAGCAGATAGCGGCACAGAATGGAAATCATTGTGTGCTTGTGTATATGTATGCGACGCCGTGCATGCCAAGTCCTCCATCCCCATGAGTGACAAAAAACTTGACTGAGACAAAACTGATATGAAAGCGCAACAAAACACTGATGCAATGTTCGCTCACGAGGAGGTTGCACGGAGGTTTTTCTCTATTTTTCTGGAGGAGTGAACGAAGAAAAAGAGTTCGATTATGCAAGAGAGGGAAAAGTTATCAGTGACACGATGCTGCAGAACTAAACACCATAAAGATGAAGAGCCGCGATACTGCGGTGGTTCGGCCGGCTTCCTCTGTCTCCTGTTGATGACCCCGGCATCCGTCTTTAGCCAGGTGACAGACAGAGAGGAGGCAGGTGATAATGAAAACACCGCTCGGATGGCAGAGCGATGAATGACTTCTTCTGGTGAGGTGGAGGAGAGGAAGATGGATAACACCGAGGGAAAGAGATAAGCGAAGCAGTAAAAGAGAAACAGAGCCATAAAATCTGATTCAATTATTACTACGGCAAACCAGGATGTACTGTTTCCCATTAACACTGTGTCTTTGTATCCGTCTGGGTGGTCGCAGATGTCGCTAATTGTATTCGTATTGAGATAGAAAAAGAATAGCTGGCTGGTGTATAGCAAACTCTGTTACGCAATGTTCCCTTTTCATTATATCCATGTTTTGTGTTTGATTTTGTTTGGCAGCCGCCTCTCATATTTGAGAATCAGAGTGTCTAATCAGCCCAAGGACGAACCATAAGAGTCTGCGCTTTCAACATTATTACGCTGCAACAGTGAAGTAACTACGGAACAAAGAAAACAGGATTTATTTACTGTGCTGCACTTTACTCTAATAGATCATTTACAGCTCAATCAAGTTGATTTTCATACCGTACTGAAATGAAAAGAAACTACTGGCTGCTTCAAAGTTGAGAAGATTCAATGATCTACAACCGTGGATGAATAAAGAGAACTGGATACAGCGTTGGAGACGGGGCCCCGTTCATTCCTATGAGAGTTGCTCAGTGGCGCATGATGCTGAGTGGAAAAGTACCCAGATCTTCCGCATCCATTGGGCAAATGAAGCAAGCGCAGTAGCGTCCGTTCGGTCACATGGCTCGGTCACGGGGTCACAGCTGTCGCGCTGTTGTCACGGCTGGCTGACTCCGCCACCCAGCCCTTGCTCCAACGTCTGTCTGGGTCTCATTCACATGAACGGAGGAAGGGAAATAACTCTGGATTCGGCTATTAGTGCATTTTACAACTTTTAGAACCTAATGATTTAAATAAGGGCTATTCAAGTGTTCGTACTTGGAAGTTGATTTACCTAAAAAAAAAAAAAATGATCCGCTCAGTTTCAGACGTCTCTTTCCCAATATAAGTCTATGGGAAAAAGTATTTTTGGGCCCAATGGCATCACGTGACGAACACAGAAGTTTGGCCACTACGAAAATTAGTATCACCGACCGGCAACGACACTGCTGCATGCTGAAATATTCAGTATTGATGAACAAGAATACTGGGGCTGTACCCCAATCAAGATGTTCTGTCTGCTCTGAGGTTGAGGTCTGAGGTCCTTTTATTTTGTCATGTAAGTCTTTAGTCACGTGACTCGTTGTTATCGTCAGCAGCATGAGTCACGTGAGTCGCTAGTCAAAGTTAGCTTCAACCACGACCGTTTCCTAACCCTAACTAAGTGGTTTTGTTGCCTAAACGTCCTGTGAAAACGGTAGTTTATTCTGAAAGAACACTATGTGCGTAACGAGCGTATACCGACACGCCGTCCCTGGTCTGTCCAAAAGTCAGACGCAAGAGGGGTACCCCGTGCGTCGGTCTCCGATGCCGAGGAGCACTGACCAAGTGACGGTATTTGATGGAGTGAGAATGTGTTGTTTGACGAGGTTGGGGGTTAGCACTGAAGACAGAGACACTACAATAGAAAAAGAAGTTAAAGAAAAGCCTCCATTCAGTCAAAAACTCACAGAAACTGTCACAGAAACGTGTTGAAACCAAGTGGGAGAAGAGTGGGTAAGAAAATGGACGTTATTGTTACTCTGTACACGCATGACTTTTCACCATCACTGACAGTTCGTTCATACTGCTGGGTTACATCCTGAATATATATGGTATATGACCAGTCATCTGAAAATGAGAGATATGAGCAGCATTTATAAACTGAGCATGAAGACCTGTTGTGTATATGCACTTATTCATGGGCGCCGTGTCTGTGTATGTAATTTATTAATACAAATGATCATCGTGAATGTCAAAATGTGATCCTGTCTGTTTCAGTGAGCCTGGTTTTCTGTTACATTTTTATACTTTCAGTACAAAGGATTAAATAAGGCTCTGTCTGACCCAGGAAAACATCGAGATCAGACAAAAAGTCTTCTCCAGGGTTACATCCCGGCTTCACCTGCTTCAAGCTCTCTGAACTCAGGTCAGCACGCTACGTTCAACAGACATGATCTGACTGCTCAGGGCTGAGTAGCTCTGTGTGTACGGGCTTCCTTCTACACCTGCACTTTTCTGTATCATTACTTTGTTTTTCTCCAAGCTGATATTCCTTTACACGAGCAAGAATACAGCAGGTTTATTTGTTCTGTTGTGTTCACCGTTTAAAAGTTGATTGATGGTAAATTAAGTTTGTATTTAGAGTAAGAACTAATCTGATTAGGAGCATGGCCGACTCACCTCAAATGAAGCCCTAGTGTGTTTGTGTTAAATATTTGTTCACAGATGCGTCAATATGATAATTATAAACAAGACTAAAATAAGACTTGTAGAAGTATCATCAGTCAAATTGCACCCAAATTCAATCTAAAACAGTTAAACTGTGTGGTGGCGAAGCAGATTGGATTTCTGGGGGTCATTTTGGTGGTTAATGTTGTTTTAGTGACTTCTTGTACATCTCACACATGTGGAGTTCAACAGAAAGAAAAAAGATCCAGTATTATTCTGAACCATCATGCTAAATGTCATATTTTAGTCAAAGTCCATCAGATTCAAAGAGCGACGGCTTCGTTCTTTAGCACCAACAGTCAGCGATAAAAATACATGATAGAAGACAAAGAAATACATTTCTCCTCGAGTTGAATGTAGCAGCCCTGAGACATTTCAGACTTGAAACAAATAGAAAATGTCTCACTTTGTTGAGGAACCTTTGCACTGTGTGATTTTGGGGCTGTCTCAGTCCCAGAGTTGAAAATTGAGACTGTGAGACAACTCCGCCGATAGCTGAATCAGAGCTTTGGTCAACCGACGACGGGCTGCGTCAACTTTCTGACAGTCTCACCAATGTGACTGCTGCAGCTGCTACGACCCAACCGAATGTCAAAACAACATGATATGATGCAAAATAAGCTTTCAAGTAAGAGATATTGGACAGCGAGCCGGCCATTGTTGTGAAATAAACCCAG
Source organism: Sebastiscus albofasciatus (assembly GCA_916701655.1). Classification (NCBI taxonomy): domain Eukaryota; kingdom Metazoa; phylum Chordata; class Actinopteri; order Perciformes; family Sebastidae; genus Sebastiscus; species Sebastiscus albofasciatus. Next base: position 72,663 of record CAKAOI010050156.1, on the reverse strand, counting down.
ACAGGGCGATGAAGCACCCCAACACGAAGCTTGCATCGCCCTGAAGGGGTTTATTTCACAACAATGGCCCGCTAGCTGTACATTATCCCACTTATTACATGGCTACATACTTAAGAAATCAATAATTTCACACAAAAATGGTCCTCCAGAACAACGGTTTAATAGACCGTAAAATACCGTGATCAGAATCGAGTCTTCAACAAAGCCGTGTAATAAGATAGCATAATTAGTATCTACTTATGTTCATAAAAGAACACAGAAAGAACATGAAATATGACGTGTTTATGTATCTTTCAGGACCTTCGCCTCGCTCAGAGGCCATCCTTACCATAATAACAATACTCAAAGAGAATATCCAAGTTTTTTTCTTGTAAATTTACGACTTCAATCTTGGAAATTCATTTGTTTTCTCGGATATTACTCCCCTCCCCTATAAGAGAATTGGTGATCCCTTAACTTTCCATTCACAGTAGCACCATCATCAGGTAAAATCATTACCAGGATGATTAAGTCCATTTTACAGCATTCACCTGAAACAACAGTCCTATTTTTCTACATCCATCAATATACACGCCAACAGTTTGTGCTGAGAAGCATGTGCAGAGAGCAGCAGAGACGTGCATGATGAGATATTATTTACTGTCTCTTCTTCCAGGCGATTTTCAGCTGCTCTCATCGCTATGGCAACAATGGAGTTTGAGCCCAGAAGCCACGTTTTGTGTTTCATCACTAACGGTGCGATGACCCATTGTTTGAGTGGTTTCAGTGCAAAAGAGGTCTGTAGTGAGAAACTCCTCCGAGACCCAGAGATCATGAAAGTGCCCTTAAACAAAAACATCAAGAGAAACCTTCTAGTTCTCTGACCGCCCACACAAGGCCGCCAGTCTCTGTGTCTGTTTATCTCTGATCTCTTTTTTTTCTCCCGCTCACTGTTATTTTCTGTGCACTCCTTCATTACTGTACATGCTCTAAAGCATTTACACTTACAGTACATCCTCATCTCGGTGCTTTATTTCTAATGTAAAATCTTTCCCGGAGGTTAAATGTAACTGAATTTCAACCTGCCTGTGTGTGAGAGAAGCACAGACATGAAATTGAAATTAAAATTTGACTATAAGCTCCCGGCTAGCACCGTTGTACTCTCTTTTCCCAGCCTTGACACAACCTCCCCTCCCCTTTCCTCCTGCTCAAACTGTGATTTCCACAGTAAATGTTCCCTCTCAGCAGAGCCAGCGATGGGTGGCGGTCGGGGGGACACGGACAGCCGCTGTGAGGCATGCTGGGTAATATGGGTAATATTTTCTGATGAACAGACAGGCCTAAGCCTCCTGGAACTTGGCCTTTTACTCACCCTGCCAACTGTCCTCCCATCTGCATCTCCATTTCCCTCCTAATCTCCGCCAGATATCTCTTGAAAACACATCCGTTTCCATTAGAATTCTTCATTTGATCTTCTGCGTTGTGACAGATATGACTTTATCGCGTTTGTTCTGCAAAGATTGCACCTGTTAAACTCTGTGAAATTTTTATGAACCACAATTTCCATCATTAATTTTTACACTGTTCGTCTTCCCCCTGACGTTACCGTATAGGATATTAACCTCAGTCAGTTAAATCAGTCTCTCGCTGCAGTAGATCAAATCACAGAGTATGACGATGTGCGTGTTTGTGTGTGTGTTCCTGTAAAACTAGTGTGGCAACCGTGAGAGACGCTCCTCCTCCTGTGAGGCTTTTTGTTAATACAAAAAGAAATACTAAAAACTGAATCATATGCGTGTGTGAAACAGGGAGGAGGAGAGCGAGTAAATTCATCCACATATCTTCCTTATGAGCAGCTGCGTCGTGGCCTCAACCCAATAACATAATCAGAGTCCAAACCAGCCAATCAATGCCATTATTGCTCGTAATAGAAACATCTATTTCCATGAAGAGAGCCTATCATAAATGCCCTTGCTGTCCTGGAGTGCTGTACGTTAACAGAATTGCCATTTCACAGTGAATACTAATGCAGAGATACATACACAATTCATTATTATTTACTAAAAGACTGCAGCACCATGAAAAACATTGCATCCCCTCCAGCTGTCTCTGACCTCTGGCCAGTCGGGCAAGTGAGCATTTACTGAGAGCTTTCTGCACATCTATGTACACAAAGAGCTCATCTGTGGTGTAGGTGCTGGAAAAGTAGTATGTGGAGGCTCATAATGGCTTACAGTGATGCAGTGAGGTTGTTGCTTGGGTTCCCAGATCATGGCAAAGTGCCAGTCAACTGTTTGTGCTCTGTGGTGTTCCTACATGTGACGCACTATTCTCTCACATCTGATGTACAATTGCTTGGCTGAGTCAGAGTACAGCATCATAGAGGCTTTAACCAGCTCTAGGAAGAGCTGCTCTCTGTACTCATCCAGGCTCAGAAAACACCAGCGAGATAGCCTACATATGGACGTTTTTTATAAACTGAATGATGAATTGTTGTGGTTTTATCTGGTATGTCTTCTTTTCTTTTTTATTGCTATGGGCCCTCTTGTGAGTCTGAAAGAAAGTTTGAATTTAATTGAATTTCACATCTGGAGTCAATACATCCTGTGCTTTTGTAAAGGGAATGGGAATGTGATGTCACCGTGGATGAATAAAGAGAACTGGATACAGCGTTGGATGCCGGCTCTCGTTCATTCCTATGAAAGTTGCTCAGTGGTGCATGAAGCCAAAATTGCTCGACTGCTGAGAGATAAAGTACCCGAATCTTCCGCATCCATTGGGCCCATAGTGCAGACGCAATAGCGTTTCCTTTAACTCCGCCACCCAGCCCTCGGTCCAGACTCAGACTGGGGCTAATTCATATGAACGGAGGCTGGAAAATAACTCTAGATTTGGCTGTTCACATGACGGACATGGAAGTTGTGGTACCACCGTTTGGCCACTACGAAAATTAGCTTCAAAGCCTGGCGCTCTTCCTGGGGGCTTGGACGTCACCGACAGCAAGTCAGCCATTTCTAGAGGGTAAACGGTAAGAGTGCCGTCCTCTGGCTGTTTACTGCAAGTGTCAAAAAAACTGCTGAACTAACAGAAAACACTACACAATGAATATGATTCAAAAGACGAAATGTAGTATATATATGTTATACAGTCAGACACAAAGGTAGACTAACGTCATGGGTTTCATTTTGCAAGATAACAGTAGATTAATTATGAAGTATTAGCCGACGTTTTGTTAGCAATCAGTTAGCATAACCTTTGCTAGCTTATCTGTGTTTGGATGATTGTGTAGTTGGCATTCGGCTTGTAGATCTTCATGTCATATCCCTACTCGTTTGTAAATTTGGCCTCCAAAGATGAACCTTTTTTGAACTGCTGACAGAACACACCAGTGACCGTAATGGGTGGCAAGCTGTCAAGTTCCTCCTAATTCGTGAGGATCGATATCATTAACTAACTTCTCTTTATATGGGTATTTGTCTTTCGGGCATACTTACGTATGGGGCTACTACGTAGGATACCCTCTACCAATAGCAACACTTCCCAAGATACTCCAGGATTCCCATTCCCTATACACCTTTTAAAACTTGACAACATAAACATTCTGTATGGGCCCCTTTGTATTTCCTGTTGCAATTGGTGCCTTCAAATGGGGTCGTGTTTACCGTGTTCACGAGAAGAGTCCATATGAACAAAGTGGAAAGTTTCTGAAAGCTCCGAGTTCACGAGTTGTGACGTGATTGTTGACGTCAGAAATGGTGGCGGCCATGGAAGTTCATTTTTCGGTACATAATAAGTGAATATATTATAATTTTAGTCACATATTGTTTTTTTTCTTGTCTGAGGAAAATGTTGATATTCCCAACTGCCTCATCTTTTTTCTCTGTCATTATGCGTTTGCATTTCCTGCATTATGTTGCCCACTTGCTAAATTGTTAGCCTCTGTGGCTTCTAAACGGTGACAGTAACGGTAATATTGCCGTTGCTTAGCAGCGGAGTTCTCACGACTTAACCACTTGAATGCCAAGCATATTGTGTACAGGACTTCCCATGTTGTAAACACGAGCTCACGAGTTTCATTTGAAGGCACCATATGTTTGTTAAAGCAGTATCTGACAGGAAGTAAACCTGGACCAAAGCTGTTGCCCTAGCAACATAACGGCAATGAAAAGGTCTATAAAGTGACAGCGCTTTGCCCCCACAAGTTACCAGGGATATTCTGAGCAGCACTACACAATATAAAAGGGTATCTACAACCTTCAGAAAGCCACATTAAAAACATTTCAAGGCTGTTATAATGCTTTGTAGAATTCGTGGTTAAAAGACTAAATAAACAAGGCTGGAAAAAGCGGCCTATTACTGATAGAGCATGACTAATTACAGTTGTGATACCTAGGAATGGGCTGCATAAGAAAACAAAAGGCACCAAGAAAATAAGTGTTATGAGGCATGAAATCAAATTGGGTTTAGGTTTAACGCTGGCAGCAAGGATATTGTTTAACAAACCCATTTTTATTTTTTTTTTAAATGTAAATAATCACTAATTAGTTTAATTCATTCACACCACCGGTTCTGCTTTGTGTTGCTATGAGCAACCCCTGCTGGCAATGTTCCAGTTCCAGCGGTCGGGAGGTGGGGAATGAAATATTCATTGTACTCCTCTGTAATTTAACTGATTGTTCTTGATGGCATTTTAACCATGGCGAAATTACAGCGTGTGGTCTGTAATAGACATGGACATTCTGCAGGACTAGCTGCAGACTGCTATGGAAATGATGGGGGTTAAAAAACACTTGTCCCTCCAAACAATCTATGAGCAGTTTATTATCAGACAGGAACAGAAATAATGTGCCGCATTCCTTCCATTAAGATTCTCAACACTAACAGGTAATATAGGATGTTGGCCACGGGGGGGTTGTGCAATATGTCGCCATTGTCAAAAGGTGTGTATGTGTTTGTGCAAACTGTTACATGGAAGCTATGTGTTGTATGATTTTATCTTCTGAGGGACTGAGTCCAGAACAAATTTCCCTGGGGGGGATATTAAAAAGTATATCTTATCTAATATTATCTAGAATTGGTACTTGTATTCTCTAAAGAGTACCAGTAGCTGACATTACAAAAGCTCCGTTTCCACCGCAGGAACTTTCCCCCGGAACTAAGAACCTTTTGAGGAACTCATTTCGTTTCAACTGCAGGGACAAGGGTCTAAATTAAGCTCTAGGGACATTTTACCCATCAAAAACGCCCTGGTCGAAGGGTTCGAGTTTGCAGGGAAGACCGTCGCTGATTGGTGAAACACACACACAGCACTGCTGCCTAAACTGTACCGCTTCATTCATAAAACAAGGAAGTACTCTAGTACTAGTAGGACCATTTTAGGACGAGGGGAGAACATTAAAAGTAAAGTTATGCTCTGCTGTTGGTGTCCCGACTCATTAAAAAAAAAGACAGGGAGAAAAAGAGAGAGATTGTGCAAACGAGCTGCGAGGGCGAGCGGTAGAAGAGAGACGTAGTGCGGCAGTGCTGTGAATAAGAGAAAGAAAAGTTATTTTCTGAGGCACAGATAAATAATCAATCGCTCAACAGATGATTTACGGTAGAGACAGACCCTCTTAGTTTCATTTTCCTCTGCTGCATTTCATTTATTACCTCCAATGTGCATCCGTAAAAATATGCAGCAGTAAATATCCTCACAGTGAGACAAAACCTTTTTTTTCCAGTGTGCTTTTTTTTTTTTTATGAAACAGGCAGACAAACTGAACTGCAGGCTGCAGAGTGTGTTTAACGCTGTGACCACCAGCAGCCTTCGTCCCATGTCATGTTGCTTTACGGCAGCGGACTAATTTTCCTAAATTTCGCAGGTCTTTAGACCGCGGGGGAAACACAGACAACAGCGGGTTGAAGGAACCTTTTAGTTCCTTGAAATGTAGTTCCTTGGACTAAATGCCCCGGGAACTTTTGGTGGAAACCCAGCTGAACAGCCCATTGGATGAGCTTTTACAGGGTTCCCAAATGTGCCCGTATGTTGGTTTTAACATGTTTCCATCTTTCAGACTAGCAAAAACATTTTTAGATCGCCTCCATTTTCAAACACAAGAGTCAAATTTCACACTGAGCTGATTAAGAAATGATTAAAGTAGAAGGACAGGCAGCTCTTTCCGTGGAAAAAACTCAACTAGAGATCCACTTTAAAGTCCAAGGACATGGCTCAGGACGGGATTACTGTGGACTTAACCTCTAGCGACACCAGCAGCTTGACTTTTTGTTTTTTTGTGACATCTCTCAAAAACTATTGGGGGAGAAAAAAGAAGAGTCACCAATAAATAAAGTTAGGACTATCTTTTCGTCACATGATCATTTAAATCTAAGAGCACTGTTTTGTACAGAAAGGAACTGAGAATGAGGAGTCAGCCTCATGATATTGACTGAGGATGGAGTGACAGTCTGAAAACAACAATATTCCACAGCTGAAGTTCAACATCAGCAGACTGCGGTTTGGCCTTTTTTAGTATTGAAACAAATGCTAAAGTTGTCAATATCAAGTGAATAAAACTTTTAGACAACTCAAGAAGTCATATTTGTGGCCCGTCTGTGGCATTGTTGATGAGAGGTCGACCAGAGGACAGAGGAATACATGGATGTAATCAGTACAAAAACCCGCCTTAATCTTTCTTCAGAGGACAATATGACTTATGAGTCCCAAAGTCTCTTGAAAACTCTTGAAAAAAGCTAAATTATATCCCTGAGATAAAGTGTCTTAGACATAGCTGCCAGAGTGAATAAATCCTGCCAGATTTAGAGATGAGAGTGTCTGTGTGTCTGTGATAATAAGTGGTAGCTTGTAGGGTTGTAAGGTCAGAGAGAGACAGAGAGACACCGAGAGACACCGAGACAGACGTAATCATATCCGACAGAGACGGGAGAGATGGAGGAGAACCATTTTTCTGGCTATTCCACGGTACTCTGCTGTCATCACAGTGTGGGTGTATAACTCAGTGATATAACAACCTCCATTCAATATCCCAATAATAACACACCGCGGCAAAATACACAACCTCCATTCACCGACCCTGACCATAAAGATATCTAGAGATCAATAGACTCCTCATCTTTATGTTCAACACAACTCAAACTGAATACAAGTTTACCTGACTGAATTCAATAACGGTGCTGACGAAATAGTGCCTCTACTCCGGCCACGAGGAGTCCATTTGTTTCACACAACCTCTGACATAAAAGTAATAGTAGTTTATACATATAAAACATAAAGGAGGAAAAGAACAGTCATGATTTCGCTGCAATCTGCAACAACATCACTAGATGCCGCCAAATCCTACACACTGTACCTTTAAAACATAAAAATGCAAAAATAAAGAGAGGAATATTTTGCTGTTTCGAGTTTTTCGGTGTTCAAGAGAGGTCGAGGTGTGTGGAGGAAGAAATGGCTGATTAATACCAGGGAGCCACAAAAGCTATTTCCTATACATAAACCTGATTTTGTGTCTGACTTTTATCGTAGGCATCCTTTTATTTTCTCTTTTTTTCATTTTATCCTTCAATGTAAAGTTCTTGTAAAGTTTGATGATATACACTTACAGGCCACTTTATTAGGCACACCTGTTCAATTGCTTGTTAACACAAATAGCTAATCAGCCAATCACATGGCAGTAACTCAATGCATTTAGGCATCTAGACGTGGTGAAGACGACTTGCTGAAGTTCAAACCGAGCATCAGAATGGGGAATGAAGGGGATTTAAGTGACTTTGAACGTGGCATGGTTGTTGGTGCCAGACGGGCTGGTCTGAGTATTAAACTGCTGATCTACTGGGATTTTCATGCACAACCATCTCTGGGGTTTACAGAGAATGGTCTGAACAAGAGAACATATCCAGTGAGCGGCAGTTGTGTGGACGGAAATGCCTTGTTGATCAGAGGAGAATGGGCAGAGCACCGATCACTTTAGGTACACCTTGTACCTAATAAAGTGGCCGGTGAGTGTATAATGATATTCAAGATATCACTGCCAAAGGTGGTTTACAGGTATATATGAGGAATTCATATCAGCTGTGTGTAATGGCAGCTGCTCTGGCATTGTTGGAGAACTTCACCTAAGTGGCACAATTGGTAAAATTGTGTGTACAGTACATGGAGGTTTTGTCGTGAATCTACACAGTTCTTTGCATTTGCTGAAGATGTCACAGGAATACATGGTTAATGAGATAAAAACACAAAGATACAAAAAGATAATTCAGTCCCGTTCTGCACCAATAGATGACAAATATGACGCTTTGTTTTGACCTTTACTTGTTCATCACAGACAAAAAAAAGTTTCATCAGATTCAGATGTGTGGTGTAATGGACAGACAAACAAACTGATACAGACCGATCCCGCGTCTGCCTCCGGCTCCTCATTGAAAAGAAGGCAGTTTAATTCTAAAAATAAGATGGCTATGTTACAGAATGACAAATGACTCTCGCAAAATGACAGCTAATGTAGAATTAAATCAAATTAAGGCTTTTTTTTTTTTGTACTTACAGAGTGATGACACTTTCGCAGAAGGACTTCTTTATTCAGTCTGTCATATTATCTGTCCACACCAGTGATCCTTTAATAACAATAATCGCTTTTATTGAAACAGCACTTATCTAAAAGCAGAGTTGATAAAGTGCTTCACAGTCTGTTGGTGCAGCTGTCTGGACACCTCTGATTAAATCATGGAGGATGAAATGCAGGGACTCTTGAATCAAAGGAAAACTGACATTTTGGGGGAAAACACTTTGTTTTCTTTCCAGCAGATCGATATTGATTTCATCTCTGACCATTCAGTATAGATAAGTCCAACATTTTGTTTGGCCTGGCCATGAACCAGACTTTTAACAACTCCAAAGCTGTCATATTGCATGTACACCATATTATTACATGTGTGGAAATTATGGCTGTCAAATTTAATGCAATAATAAGATGTTAACGCAAATTCGTTTTAATGCCACTAATTTCTTTAATGCATTAACACAACTTGTGTTTTTTAGGTTGTAGCGGGTTCAGTTTTGAAGCTAGAGTGAAGATACTGGCATCATATGAAACTAGAAAAAACTAAGGACCAAACCATGTCATACTAGTACTACTGCTACTACTACTTGTTGGGTAGGAGTCTAAATAACGCTGCATATTTACGCTAAATTTTGGCGAGGAAAAACTGGCATGGCCATTTTCAAAGGGGTCCCTTGACCTCTGACCTCAAGATATGTGAATGTAAATGGGTTCTATGGGTACCCACGAGTCTCCCCTTTACAGACATGCCCACTTTATGATAATCACATGCAGTTTGGGGCAAGTCATAGTCAAGTCAGCACACTGACACACTGACAGCTGTTGTTGCCTGTTGGGCTGCAGTTTGCCATGTTATGATTTGAGCATATGTTTTATGCTAAATGCAGTACCTCTGAGGGTTTCTGGACAATATCTGTCATTGTTTTGTGTTGTTAATTGATTTCCAGTAATAAATATATACATACATTTGCATAAAGCAGCATATGTGTCCACTCCCATGTTGATAAGAGTATTAAATACTTGACAAATCTTCCTTTCAGGTGCATTTTGAACACATAAAAACTGTGCAATTAATTTGCGATTAATCCCGATTAACTATTGACAATCATGCGATTAATTGTGATTAGATATTTTAATCAATTGACAGCCCTAGTAGAAATAGAAAAATTACACATTGTAGTATAATTAGCAGTTAGCAGACATACAGTTTTTACTTCACCCACTGGTTGCAGTCGGTGTCGCTGGGTTTAAAGGCCACTGCATAGCCATGTGGTACACCAACACAGGTGATATTATTGAGCCTGATTAGAGGTTTTATGAGGACTGTGTGGGTGTGTACACACTTTGCTTGATTGACACCTCCCTCACTCTGGTAAGCTTCGTGGCACCTGCCAGAGCGGGACAAATTACATTACTGTATTGGTACACGCAGTTGAGTGACTTCATATAATTTCAGCGTAACTCTTCCCACCTTCAATCTGAGCAGAAATCTAATCAGCCAGAATAAGTGAAAACATCTGTGTGGGTGTGCACGGCCTTTAAACTCTTTGATATCTCATAACTATAACTGATACTGGATCTTTTAGGCTGCTACCGATAATGATTTTATAATCTGATTACTATATATTGGCCGATCATTTTTTACATAAACGCATAACAGACACAAACCATATTGATACAGATCCCTAAGATTTGTTTTACTAAGCGGAATCAGGTCAAAAGTTACCACATTTGACTGTTATCGGGCCATTAAATAGGCGTTATTTGTCGCTAAAAGCACCATAGATATGGGTCATTAGGAGCCTACTACACCTACTGCGTTGTAAAAGTGAAACTTAAAGGCAACATGTTCTAACATGTTGTAAACTGAATGAAAAGTCATGTTTTGAACACAAACAGCTTCTTTAGGTTTAGGCTACAAAAACACGTACTTAGGGTTAAGCAACAAAACTACAACTTCTTTAGGTTTAGACAACAAAACAACTTAGTTAAATTTAGGGAATTTTTGGGCTTAAAATAACTATGTTTCAAAAAGGAAAGTGAAACTTAACGCTCCTTTCGGTTATCAACCATGTGAGTAGATGATAAAACCTACTATTGGGTCTAGCAGGGCCCTACTGACACACATCTATGGGGCTTATAACCACAGATAATGCCTATTTAATGGTCTGATAACAGTTTAATGGATCCTTGACGATTTCTATCTTTGATGTTATGATGGCTAGCTCACTAGCTAATTAGAAACAACATGTCAACAAGACAATTTTGAAGCTGTATTTTTCCTCTTTTAGCTTGTTTGGCTTCTAGTCTGTGTGCAAAGCTAAGCTCAACTTGTCCTGGAACATCTGGCTACACTAAACGCCAGAAGATGAGACTGATATTCATCTTCTCACGTAACTCTAAAGATGACAAAAAACAGGCCTATATCCCAAATGTTTGAGTATGCATTTAAAAAATATCACCAACTTGCACATAAATCACACACACACACTGACAAACACTGTTGGAAAGTGACGGAGACCTGGCGAGTTTTGAGTCAAGACAGAGCAGGATTCTTTGTCACTCCATCTGGATGAGTTTAAAGACCGTAAAACATAACATATGACTGAGTGTGTGCATCTTTTATAGCTTGCCTCAAGTTATGCTCTCTGCCTCGTGTGTGTGTGTGTGTGTGTGTGTGTGTGTGTGTGTGTGTGTGTGTGTGTGTGTGTGTGTGGGGAAGGCTCAAGGAGGAAGGCATGCATTTGTGTGAGCTGAGTTTGTTCAGAGTGGCTCAAAAGGTTCAGGAAGTTCAGAGCAAACAGACAGGAAATATGACCCCGCATCTCCTGCCAGAGTCTGCTGAACCTATGGATTATGGATTGAGTTCAGCAGGTCAGGTTTACAGCTCGGAGTCCTCCTTTCAGCTGCCTGTTTAAGTGCAGGCAGAACAGGGATAGTGGACGTCATAACTCAGACTGCACTTAGCAGTCAACTTTGATTGACCTGAGATTTCCGCTTCATAAATGGTTAAAGGGAGAGACACAGAGATAGCAGAGGTGGAGGAAAAGAAAAAAAGAACTGGTAGGAGTGATTCAGACACAATGATTTCATTCTGGCTCACAAAGTGTCCGTCCGTCTTTCTGCAGACGGATGATACTGAGCTCCCCTGAGAAAAAAAGTACCTTATGAGCATGGAGATGATATAATAGAGTTCTGCTCTGACCAGAAATATGCTTCATGTAAAAAAAATAAATAACTCTCTCACAAAAGGAGCGATAGCAGAAAAGATTATGTTGCTGTTTCAACGATTTAAACTAAAAAAGAGCTTAATTCAAGTCCTTAATAAAATAACACACATGATCTTAACTTAGATTTTAAGGATTAAGAGTGAGGTACTGTATTATTTAGATAATTCCTTCAATTGTACTCAATTTTTTAGCACAATCCAGTTTGAGATTTTCAGGTTAAAACTGTGAAGCTCTCTAAAAAGCGAGTGAGCAGCGTGTGCTCTGATGTGGCTGTGGGTTAGAGCGGCTGACTCAGCTGTAATGAGACATTAATGAAGATGTTGGGTAATTTGGGCTGGCGAGGGAGAACAGAAAGAGAGGAAGGGAAGGAGGGGGAGTATGGAAGGAGAGAGGAGGAAGAGGCAAAGGTAAAGGGAAGCACCAGCTGCTTTTCCAGATGATCCATGAGGGGAGCCACAGCTGTCCTCTTCACCCGACCCTCCTCCCTCTCCATCTCTTTCTCCTCCCTCCTGTCCTCTCTACACCAACCTTCAGAAACTGCTTCGGCAAAACGACTTTAATGAAGATATATTACCACGGCTAAGGCCGTATCCATTGTTTGCCATACAGATCAAATCCCTCCACACGTCTCTCGACGCGTGGGCAAGAGTGTTTCCCTCCATCTCCATCACGGACAGCTCCCCACTCTGTCGCTATAATGTTTATGATGCTCTCGAAAGGAGAGCTGGCAGAGGCTGTTCTGAGTGTGAGAGCAGTAAATACCACAAATGAAATTCAATAGGTGGACCGCGGTAGTAAAGGGCGGCAACTTCCACAGCCACTTATTAGGGGTCGGAAAAAAATCCATTCACCTATGTATCGTTATTTATTTATTTTTATATTTTTGAAATAGATTTTTTTAATTTGCTTCATTTGAGTCTATGCGGCGGTAGAAAGAATTTATCGCTTTTATGGTTGTAGTCTGAGTCACGTGACGTCATATCCTTTCCGTATCCGTCACTCAAAACAAACAGTAGACAGCCGGCCGTAGTGAGCAGAAACCGGCAGATACGACAGAACAGAAAATGGCGGTGGGTCGGCGTGGATATGAACTGCACCCTCATATTTTAAATCCAACGTGGTAAACACTACACATACAGTACAGAATGGAAACACTTTGGGTTTCACACATTACCAGGAAAAGCAGAGCTAGACATCACAGCTAAAGCAGCATGCTAACTCTGTCATGGACAGGAAAAGTAATGCAGTAACGTGCGGTTAAGCCAGCCATCATTCTCATCTCCGTGGTTAAATTGGCCGATGCTACAACTGTAGAGCTCCCATATACTGACATTTATGTTAGATGCATTCAAACGACCCCGATGGAGCTGACCATGGATGTATAAAAAGAACGAAGTTAGTAGAAGTATACATGTATGACTACATCTGGTTTTCAAAATAAGGTGTAAACAAGGGGAACTATATATACAAAATACATATATGGAAATAAGATTGATTGAATTATATTCACCAGAAGTATAAAACATTACATGTCCCTTATAAATTAAATAGAAAATGTTTTTATTCTTTTCATTTTGGGACATCTCTGACTACAAACATGCTGAAAATCAAACATTGTTTCTGTATTAATTTAGCTATTTTCAAAAGTAACAGTCCCTAGAGGTGTATGAATCAACATTTTCCCATGGTCTAGTGTTAAAAAAATTGCAATAAATTGCAATGTCGAATCGCAATACATATCGAATCAGCACCAAAGTATCGTGATAGTATCGAATCCGGAGATAGGTGTATTGTCCCAGCCCTACCATTAATCTTAAATGTGGATTCAAATGACAATCACATGCGTGTATGTGAACACACAAATGAAAAGCATGTGCTACAAAAAAAACCCTCCACCAATGAGAGAGAGAAAAGACTAATCACAGATAGAGAGCAAAACAGAGGAGCCTAACCTTATGTTATAAATGGAGAGTGTAATTGGTACGACTGAATGCAATGTTCTCAATGCAGAATACTTAACAATGAAGTGCTCTCTGAGGTTGTAATGACATTGGAAAATAATAAACAGATGGGCACACGCGCCAGTGCTTCATTAATTTTAAAGCTCTCGGCTCTAAAACGGTTATCCAGTGTTCTGAAAGTAATGTTAATGAAGTGTTATAAGTCTTTGTTGGCTGAGCCCAATTTATTTGAATGAGATGGTTTGTGCTCTCTTAAAAAAACGTATCAATGACACCGCTCTCTGATTGGTTCATTATGCTCAGGGGTTGTGAAAAAAAAGACACACGTAGCAGCAGGGAGCCAAGCCAAATGTTGAGTTTGAACCTCTTTGAGTAGCGTTCTTTCATGAACTTTAACCTCATTGACTGCAATATGAGAAATATTAAGATGTGGCACAATCTGTTTAACTTGACAGGAAGGTGAAATAAATTAACATTCATAACAGCTTGAAAGATTTGCAGAAAGGTTTTATATTTGTTTATCTGGCAAGTTCACATTTAGCGAATCATCGTTGAGTCAAAGCTTGAGCCAGCATTGGTCTGTGACACAAACAAGAAGTCGTCTCTAGTCAACTTGTAGGACTGAGCCACTGTTCTGTGTGTGTGTGCATGATGCTTACATAGTCATGGGGTCATAACTCCATCCCCCAGAGTCAGATCAGTATCTAATTTAATTGGATCAATCCCAATTGTTAATTTTCATTTCTATGCTGATGACACTGTTATATACTGCTGTGCGTCAACTCTTGTGCAGGCAACTGAATACTTTGCAAAATGCTTTTAATGTCATCCAAAACACCCTACATCAACTGGAGTTTGTTCTTAATGCGGATAAGATCAAACTCATGCTGTTTACTATCTCTAGAAATAGGCCACAGAATATCCCCTCGGTGGTCACTCTTGAGGGAAGTGAAATAGAGATTGTAAACTCTTATTATATCTGGGTGTTTTGATTGATGACTCCCTCACTTTTAAGCCACACGTGCAGTACCTGGTGAAAAAGCTGAGGCTGAAACTAGGTTTTTATTTTCGGGATAAGACGTTTTTCTTCTATTGTAAAAAAGTGACTTGTTGCTGCCCCCCTTTTTTTTTTTTTTTTTTACCTGTATTGAACTATGGTGATCTTTTATATATGCATTCCTCTGCTCAGTGTCATCATATGGCTGACACAGCTTACCACGCTTCTCTGAGGTTCATTACCAATTGTAAAGCTCTGACTCACCACTGTGAGTTATACTGTCGGGTGGGATGGAGCATACAGATGAGCACAAAAAATATTAGGTTGATGGATCCAGTAGTATGTGAGATTAGCCGTGGACAGAAAGACACGGAAATACAGAAATGTACACAAACATACACACACACAACCGAATACATGATCTCCTGGCGCAGATAATAAGCAACCATTCATGCCAATTTGTGAATGAATAAATGAATAGCCTATCCAACAAAACACTGTACATACAGCTAATAGGAATTAAACAAGAATTCCCACTTAGTGTCCCGTTATTCAATGCTTGTGCACTGTCGGATATTATAAAATGGGCAGCAGAATTCACTCCCTAATAATGTTAAATGATGGAGTTGACACAGAAATGTACCAGTGGATTCGTTATGAGAAGCAGCGTCAGTCCCCCGGGCTCAGGATGGTAATTTATTAAGGCTTCAATGGCAAAATAAGTTTTAAAAACCATTAGTGATACAGCCTGTGAGAGAGCAAGACGCAGCCTTCTTCCTCGCTGTCGTAACATTTTTCAACCCACCACTGTCCTCTCCGTCTCATGCACCAGGTGCCAAACATCACCTGAGCATTGTCTCTTTTACAGAAATTTGCTGTCACGTCTGAATGAAGTAGTAAATGTAAACGAGCGGACGTTTTCTCACATGGACAGTTGGTTATGCACAGATGTCTGCATGAGCTGTTGCAAACATGGACAGACGGATACATTTACATCACCCCGGTGGACCCTCACAACTACGCAAAATGCATAATTTGCTCTTTAGCCCGGAGTTCAAAGTACTTTCCTCCGGGGTGACCTCTAACAACTGCTACTGCTACTCTCCGTCCTGTGGGAATAATTGACTCCTTGTACATGACATACTGTATAAAGTTGATATAGTATAGTAATGAGACCTTGTGATCTGTGCGAGTTGAGCTTTTAGTATAATCAAAGTCTGTCACTATTAATATTTAATGACTTTCTTTTTAAATTATTACTTTTAAATATGGTTTAAGATGAATGCAAAACTCCTTGTGACACTTTGCAAATGAATGTAGATGAGTTAAGTGTATTTAGGAAAGCAGTTTGAGAGTGAAATGATTTTACTGTTACCTGACTGACAGACAACACCAGCTCCTCTAAATTAAATGCAGTGAAAATGCCTCATTTGGGGGAATTCAGCGCTTCTTTTAGTGTAGTGTACCAATTGACAACCAGTTCAGTTGTGATGAATTGCCTGTTAGTCTGAAACTGCCTGTAAAACACAGACCATTTTGGAGATGAAGTGTTTTTTTTTTTTTTTTATAGCACACACATTAGATTACAGTATGTTAATAAACCAGGGAACTGTATTCTTATTTCAATAAAGTGAGCTGTTAAAGTGAGCTGTTTATGCTTGCTTCTTCTTGGTGAATCAACTTAAACCACCATCTTGAGTACTGAAGTTTATGGGTTTTGTACAAATAGCTTCTTTTATTATTGATTGTATGTGTATTACTGCGCTGTAACTGTGCATTTGTGTTTTCAGAGTCACGCTCTACAACAAAAGAAGCCTCAGTTGGGGTTGTGAACCGTAGTTTAAGAAAGCAGGCCTCGGTGGGATTATAGGGATGTTGACGTGTTTATATATCTTGACTTTACGCGAGCTAGGTTACACAGAAGGGATCAGCATGCAGAAACATTATCTTCTCCTAAACCCCTCCGTTGTAAACTTGGCATATTTGATATGACAACATACACACTCACTATGTGCTGGCACATTTTCAGCTGCTAACCCAACGTGACCCGACCAAAGCAGGCACTAGTTATACATCTTAAATCTATTTCTATGCACACAGGCTGTCTTTCATTGGAACAGTTTGACATATTGGGAGGTATGATGATGGTCTTTCTTGCAGGGAGGTAGATGAGAGGACCGATACCACTCTACAGGGACGAGACGGTGTCCCGGTTTCAAGCTTTGTGTCCCGAGTCCCGACAAATATCTGTAAAACACTCAAATGTCCCGGTTTTCAACAGTCACTAACAAATTGTCCTAGTTTTCACTACAATTAAAATAATAACAATGTCATACTTACATAGACTTTTATCATGTTCCACTCATTAATTAATTTATGCGCATGAGATAAGTATGTAGAGAGCCAGTCTAGCACAGCGCTGCAGTCTCTGGAGTGATGTTGCGCGCTGTCAAGCCACAATTACGCACGGACACGGCAGATCCGCTGGTTACATTTTGTGCAATTTTTTAACCACAGTACCCTCCGTGCTTATGTGCACATCAAACGTGTCGTTTTGATTAATTATTCTGCACAGTTCCTTCTGCACATCAACAGGCATTTCGCTCCGCTTATAACTCCCTCAGGGACCGTCCGTTGCTGTCAGTCTTTCACCCGGTGTCTCCATCCTGGCCAAAAAATGTCTTCACATTCAATCACCATTTGGTCTCGACGTGTTTAATGTGTTCCCTGATTTGGCCTCCTGTGACTGGAACAGTTTTCAAATGTAAAGCGGTAATTAGTCTGAGCAGTGCAAAACGAAAAAAAGCCGACAGGCCGCCATCTTTGTTATTGTATTCTGGTGCTCATTACGCAAAGCAACAATGGGCATGCGCAAAATGAGAAGAGGACTTCATCGTTTCTCAAACACTCCGTTTTAAACGACCACTCAGAGACAAAGTAATCAGATTTTTCAAAAATATCAGTTTTTGTGACCCAAAACTCTGTTTGCGTGTGAAAGAGAGGCCAAAACGTAGAGGGAAATATTCGTTTTTAAAAATATCCGTATATGTGTAGACAGGGCTTTAAAGATTTTGTTACCTTTGGACAGAGCCAGGCTAGATGTTTCCTCCTGTTTTCAGTCTTTATGCTAAGCTAAACTAAGATAACCGGCTGTAGCTTCATAGGTAAAGAGATGAGAGGTGTCGATTGTTTCATCAAACTCTGGGGGAGAAATGAAATCATTTTTAAAAATGCATATATCTTTTACCCAATAAAAGGTGCATGTATGTGCTGAGCCAATCGGGATGAACCTAGTGATGCCCGTGGGGGGCTGGATGAGGATGACTGACTATTCGGTGACTAGAACAGCAAAGGGATCTCCTTAAAGGGGTGACCACATCTACTGTAAACATCCTGAGCTCCAGCTGCACTTTGTACAGTCAGACAGGGATAACTTATCACCCCCAGGGGCCACCTCACAGGTATAAAAACAAACACATGTCGTCTTCCTCTGGACACATTTGCCATTTTCAAACCTTTAGTCAAGCAGGAAAATGAGCTAACAGCACATCCTTAATTATAACTGCCTGGAGGAGTAGATGCAGAGGAGGGGAAGCTCCAGACATTCAAACACTGACGCATCGGGAGCTGCCCAGTGTGTGAGTACAACTTCTCCAGTGCTGTTGCTCACCGACTTGCTCAAGGGCACTTTGAGGGCAGCGGAGGGGGAGGAAACACTGTTACTCATATGTCCTCCTACTCACACTTGTTTTCCAGCCATTCTGCGGATTCAAGGCGAGAACCAAAAAAAGTTCTGCAACTTTTAGGCGGCTTTTTGCTCCCACCTCTAAACATGTAGGCAGCTATACCTTACTCACAGTATATCTTATCACCACAAAAGATGGTCCACATAAATAACAAGTTCATTTTTTATGAGCTGAGGGATAGAAATTCCCACATCAATATATAAACTGTACAATACAATGCCTTTTTGTGTGACCTGCATGTTTTTCTGTGGTACCTGGCATGAGCTGCTGTCCAGTCATGTTTATCGGAGGCATCCCCAGGTTGCTCATGGCTGCTGCTGCCCAGCCGCCGGGGTCTGACATGGGCATCGTTATGGAGTTAGAAGCCATGGTCATGTTACGGTTCACGTCTGGAGAGAGAGAGACACACAAAATGAATGAGAAAGCAAGCTTTTAAATTCCCTTTTCAAATCATTATTCAAGTACTACAAAAAGATGTGCATAAATTTAGATGGATTAAAGGAAAGTCCAAGGTCAAAACCAGAATTACATTTAAGGAGTCAGATCTTTTATGATAAAATCTTATACCTTATTGACATGAATGCTTTTTGATCTCAACCCTCATTTCTCATTCTGTCACAGGAGAGAGGAGAGGAGAGGAGAGGAGAGGAGAGGGAGAGGAGAGGAGAGGAGAGGAGACGAGAGGAGAGGCCACCGTGACCCAGCTTCCAGTTTGACTTTTACACACTGTCATTTATTCTTCTTCATGGCCTCTTGGCACTTCCTGTCTCAGTGACCTATGACCTCAGCTCAAAAGTTTACAGCTGCTCCGACAGAGAACACCCTGTACTCTTCCACACTGAGTCTCATTTTGAACGACAAGAATACTGCAACTGAAAAGCCAGCCGGGTCGCACGAAAAGGCGTATGAATGACACGATAATGCGCAAGGCAAAAGTGTGCAATAAGAGCGTACTGATTTATCTGCGTGGCTTATTTCTTGCATAAAACGTTTTCAGAAACACATGTCAGTGAACTTTTTTCGTGATATAAGAGAAGAACGTTTCCAAACGAGCCACCAAGTTGTTTCTGGTTTGAAAGCCGGGAGCAGCAGCCCAAGAGGGAAAGCATTCATCCAATCAGATGCCGAATGCCTCGTGTCTAGTGGCAGCCCATCAAACGTTTTTGCAGATATTCTTTCATTGTCTCTGACATGTGATTAATCATGTGATCAGAGCTGCTCTTGAAGTTCACTCATACACTTCACTTTGAGTAGAAGTAAGTTGCTTGATACCTCTTTTATTCCTCACACTCAAGAACTCTTCTCACTTCTAAGTTGACCCTTTACAGTCGTGCAACTCTTAGAAGTTTGATAAGTCCAAGACCTAACCAAAGTTCAATACACAAAGGTATTAAGCAGTATACATATAACATTGCCTGAAGTGTAAATGCAGACATTATTTCTGAGGCATAAAAACACTGAAAATTCTCCACTACAAACGCACATATCAGCTGCCACACAAAACCTCAGGCTCATGGTTCTCTGCCAAGTCCTAAGTCTTGCATAGAAAAGCAAACATATTCAGATCCCCATAGATAAAAACCCTGCAGTTAAGTCAACAGTAACACATCGTACATCCACCGCCGGCTCATTTTCCCGATCTGGAGTTCATTTCACGGCTCTAAGTACTCTTACAACTCCTGCTGGTTGAGCTCTCGCTGGCAGACCTGTAAATTACCGAGCGGCGGCGGCTGCTGGCTGAGCCGCAAGCCTGTCCTCCTCTTCCCTGACACTTAGTTTAACTGTGGTAATACAAACCAGCACTGAACAGCACTGGGATTTTACACCGCAAGAAAGTTTTGCCCTGGTTTACTCACAATGTGTGGCCTGTTCATGTTTGGTTGTATACCAACACACTCGGATGAGCAATTTCACTATCGAGCTGACAGAACAACGGCAACGAGCTTCTTGTGTTCATAGAAATATATTTCTATGCTGCGTCTTTGATTCTCTGAGAACGTTTTTACTTTCTTTTAGAGGCTGTAGCAGGCTTATTTTTAGAGCTAGAGTGAAGGTACAAATATCATATGAAACTAGAAAACCTAAGGATTCCACTGGGATACTAGCACGTTGGGAAGGAGGATAAATAACGCTCCAAATTTAGGGGTCAATTTTGGCAAGGAATAACTTGCATGGCCATTTTCAAAGGGGTCCCTTGACCTCTGACCTCCAGATATGTGAATGAAAATGGGTTCTATGGGTACCCACGAGTCTCCCCTTTACATACATGCCCACTCTATGATAGTCACATGCAGTTTTTTGAATGCAATGGTAGATTGACAATAAGTGCTCGCCATCCAATCGCCAAAAAATGCAATTCTTGCAGAAATCTCCAAACGTCAACATTTTTTGATCCCAAGTCACAGCATGGCTTTTTCTATAGTGTTTCTTCAAGGTCTTGGTGTCTTAATGTGGTATTTTGGAGGAATTATTATTCGATTGGTAAATTTGATTAAATTTAGCACCAAATCTGTGCAACAAATGGTATCAACCCATTAAAAGCTGCAACGACTTATGAGACATAATAGAGCATGGGAATGGTCATCATATACTTCAATCATAGTGTTCCCTTATACACTTTTATTAAATATTTAATCAATGCTTATATCTGATTTATGACTAGTCAAACCTTGCACACAGTGCAGCATCTCAAATTAATCTTCAGGTTCCCAGCTTTCAGATGATGTTCACCACTTCAATCTACCGTTGACCTGCTATCTCCCCCTAAAGACCCCCGTACCCCCTAAAAAAGACAAAAATGGATCTATTGTGAGTCTCTAAAAAATATGCTGGAGAGATGTTTAAAAACAAAACAGCTAGATGTTTTCCACATGACTGTATATATAATATTGGAGTAATTATGACATTTCAACCACAAACATGTGTTTATTTATTTATTAATGATTAAGACTGTGTTAGCTTTGCATTTTGTAAATAGGCTTTGACAAAGCCATCAGTACCAGCGTGCTTGTCATATAGCAACAAAGACTGTTTTACGCTGCCTTTCATTCCTCTAATTAATATTCTTCTAAATTCCACGAACACAACAACAGCGTCCCCACTCAGACCCAGTTGTCTGCACGTTGCCATGGCGAGGCCCGATAACACATTCACTGTTGTGTTGTTGCTATGTTAATGTTCCCGACAGGAGCTTCACAGGCCCGTTAACTGCTTACAACCCTATTAGCTGTCCTGCTGACTGGGTGGCAGTACACTCACAGGAGAGATAATACAGTGGGAGGAGAGGAGTGGTGAGACATAAAGCTTTATTACACTGCCATGATCATTTTAACGCAGCTTTACGACACAAGGAGTGTCTATATGAAAACTAATGCAGGGTTTAACAATAGACTGCCTTGTCCAGCTGGTGGCAAAATGCTGATTTGGAAAAAAAGGTCAGAAATTGTCCCAGTTGGGAATTTGCCCAGGAATAGTTTCCTGACTACTATTTCTCACCCCGTGACGCTGTTATCTTTCCTCAGCGATCGGCCCACTCGCCACTTTCTTACACCTTTTTAACAAACGAGATAGCGTGCCAGCTCAGAGTTAGTCAGAGCGTAGTGTGGAGCGTTTGTGGGGGCAGCTACTTTGGATTACAAAGCAAGGAAAAGCATCAGTTACCCATTAGAGGGAAATGATGAATCAATCTCCACAAGGTTTGTACCATTTGTCAGCAATAAGGTAATCCAAATTGACACATACACAAGCCAGTAACGGCAACAGCCAATAAATGCTGCCAGTAACACCGACAGCATAAGCCTGAGTGGTTGTGAAGTGCAGTGGTGGAAGAGGTACTCAGTTCTGCTTCTTAAGTAAAAGTAGCAGTACAACAGTGTAGAAATACTCTGAAGTAAAAGTCCTGCATTCCAAATTTCACTTAAGTAAAAGTACAAAAGTATCTGAATCAAAATATACTTCAAGCACTAAAAGTAAAGTAAGTAAAGTGTTGCAGCTGGTAAAGGTGGAGCTAATTTTAATTACTTTATTTACTGCTGGGAAGGATCAATAAACTCTTAACTTAACCTACAATAATACATCATAACTTGCTTGTTGATTATATATATTTATTATTATTAATCTGAATCTGCAAAGTAACTAAAATGATCAAATAAATGTAGTGGAGAAAAAGCACAATATTTGCCACTGAAATGTAGTGGAGTATAAAGTAGCAGAACATGGAAATACTAAAGTAATGTACCTCAAAATAGTGCTTAAGTACAGTACTTGAGTAAATGTACTGAGTTACATTCCAGGATTAGTTGACAACCATCTTCAGTCATGAATAATGTGTTAGCAAGGTGACATTGAACTCTTGGTTGTATTAGCAATCACACAAGCCATTAGTAGGTCAACTTAGTCAGCACTGCTATAGTACAACATGTTCACATATCGAGCACCATAACTCTTTAACTCTTTAGCCTTCAACAGGATAATTTATATGAAGTTGGGGCTGGTCTTTGTGGCCAAAATCTTCTATTGTGATATAGGTCATTTCATATCTCGATAACAATATATATCAGCGTGTTTTCAGAAAACAACCACATGTTAACGCCTATTTTTGTATACTCTGTCAATTAAATCCTTGACAAATGAAAAGTGCAGAGTATTTTCTCATTTAATTAAGAACTTTTGCACAAAATGAACATAACAGTTCCAAGTGACATTATAGAGAGAAAATAAATAAATATTTTCCATATATATACGCATTTGTTTATCGCATTGAAATAATTAAAAGGTAGTGAAAGGGTTACCAGGCAGATCAGACAACACTTTGGTAATGACCTGTCAATCACAAGGTAGCCACGCCCTAAAGCATACCCTACTTTATGGTCTATTTAGAAAAAGAAGAAGAAAGGCACTTTACTAATTAATCCCCAAGGGGGATTACATTTTTTCACTCTGTTATTTATACAGTACACACAAAGCCCCGAAATACACATGCAAAAACAGGACCTATAAACATGTATTAACGGAGAGATGTTAGAGCGAGGGGGCTGCCCCTGACAGGCGCCCCGAGCAGTTGGGGGTTTGGTGCCTTGCTCAAGGGCACCTTGGCAGTGCCCAAGAGGCAAACTTGCATCTCTCCAGCTACCAGTTCACACTCAGTACTTGGTCCATGCGGGGACTTGAACCGGCAACCCTTCGGTTTCCAAGCCAAGTCCGTATAGACTGAGCTACTGCCGCCCCCATTTTACTCTAAATGGGACCATAATTTACTAAATGAACATCATGCTGTATTGAAGAAGACTTGAAACTAGCGATTGAGACCATAAACTCATGTTTACAATGTTTACTGAGGTAATAACTCAAGTGAGAAGTTGCTCATTTTCTCATAGACTTCTATACAATCAGACTTCTTTCTGTAACCAGAGGAGTCATGTGTGCACGTGTTAGAAATAATGCAGGTTTAAGGCACTTCAGCATCGGCTTCACTTTTCAGATATAATCAAATATGATGGTTTCAGTCATGCAAAAATCAAGTTGATCCATTTGTCTAGTTGCTTTAAGATTTGGTAACTGTATTTTTCACAACAAAGATCTTTGCTGAAGTATTGATTGATAACAGCAGTACTTTTTGTATCTATAGAAAGAACAAAGCAGGTCAAATTGCACACACGGCACCAAAAACATGTGCAGCTCAATAAAATAAAGACAAACGGAGACAACAAACCGGCATCTAAACTTTACAATCAAACAATTTAATATTACACCAGCAGTCACCTCTATAAAGGGTTTATCTGAATCTATTTTATGTTATTTGATCTGTCAGATATTTGCTTTTCATTTCATCATGCGCACATCATCCGTCAGAAACCAATTCACCCAAAGAGTCACCTTCGCTCTGTGAAGCTGCGTGTCTCATTAACGGAGTCACAGTTGAAAGCCCCTTACTTTTAAGCTGGTGATTCAAGAGGAGATTGTAATAACAGGGTCAAGGTTAAGGCGACGTCTGATAGCTGCTTATAATGAGGCAAAATGCATTAATGAGAGGCATCTGAGACGACTCTCATCTGATGGGACTCTGCTGGTTGCCACTGGTTGAGTTTGGTTTGTCAAAGGCCGATTTAACATGTGGTACCCTGCTGTTCCACACTATTATTTCTGAGTCACGAATGATTGATTCAGTAGGCTGTTGAGTTGTGACTCAGACATTGAACAAATCATTAACAGAGATGAAATTGAGTCATAACTAAACTCAGCAGGAGTAATAACAGTAGCTGATTGAAGTTAGATAACACTTTGAAATTAATAAAGACCACGTTGGAACAGGTCATCTTTTGACTTCCATACATGAATGTTTGTTCTACATGCTGATTATGGACCACAATTTCGCATAAGCTGAAACACAAGTCATCAGTTACTGCGTCCGTTCTATGATATAATGTGTTAATTGTTAACATTTACAGTTGCTATAGGATATAGGGACTCTTCTATGCTAAGCTAGGCTAATCATCTGCTGGAATGTGGCGTCATATTTACCGTACAGACATGAGAGTGGTATTTATCTAACTCTCAGCAAGGAAGCATATAAGTGTATTTCGCAAAAATTCCTCCCAAAAAATAAAGGCGATGTCACTTGAGGCAGCGTCGTTTGGGATGGAAGACTACAAGTTTAGTGTGGAGTTAGAAAGTATTACCAGACCTCTGTAGCTCGCTCCTCGTCTCTGCTTGAGGCTAGCAGCTCGAGGCTACTACTAGCAGAACGCACCTGAATCTCTGAGCCAACTGTTGGTGGTTGAGTTGCATTATGGGTAATATAGGCACCAGGTTTTGACAAGGAAGACAAATGTGTGGAATAAAAAGACAATATCTCTGGTTCTACCTGGTTTGATTTTGAATTTGATTTTTTAACTGTCAATTCTGAATCCCACAATGTTATAGAAGTGTGATAGTAAACCGGAGGACAGTGGAGGGCCCGTGTCCACCAAGTTTTTAAGCTGAGGTGCTTTGGTTGTGTCTGCTTGGTACGATACGGAATATCCATGGAAGTAAATATGTCGGCACCGGTCGGCACAAGGTAGAGTGCTTGCTCGGTGGAAATGGCTTGCTCTGGACGAAGAGAAGGCTGAAGCACGTAGGGAGAGAGGATAGATATGCCGGTCACGTGGGTTCATGAGATTTTGTATATGAGGTAACATCTTGGCGAGTACGAACGTTCGGTTCAGATTCAGATCAACTTTATTACCCCACACGAGGAAATTCGTTTGGTCCAAAGCTCCAGACATGAGGACAACATAAAGTCCACAGTAAAATCAATAGCATAGCATACACAATAAGACCACAATATACTCATATAATAAGCTATTTGTCCTGCCCCTCCTCCACTGTGATTGGACGACTGGGTAAAAAAGTGACAGTAACGAGCGTAGCGTTTTAACCAAAGTTGAACATTTTCAACTCTTGTTGACCTGAAAAAAAAAACGCCAAACGTGCAGAGGAGGTGTCCACCAAAAACGCTTTAGTGGACATGACCCCTTGGACAACAATGTGCCAAAAGTCTCAAAGTGTCGTTGATGCAACACCTTTCTTTTTCCTGAGGTATCAAAAGCCTGGAGAGAAAAACCTGCAAAATACACTTTAAGCTCCCAACACTCTAGAGTCCAACTTTCCACCCTGATGAAGACGACGTGAGGTCGAAACCAGTGGACGTTTTTAACCAATATGCCCGACTAAACAAAGGCTTTTTCATATAACTTTTCTCCTTTGTCTGCCAAAGAGCTTCCTGAACAGCGTTTTCTTTTCTGTGACTTAATGCTTAGTCTCTAAATTTGAACATGAATCTAGACGTACGGTACAAAGCAGTTCAGAGCATGCTGTCACATATCTAATGATGAATGAAGAGCTATCCCTGCATCTGTAGTGCCATAAATTACACTGCAAATTTAATTAGGCAGAGACACATTCTTCAGTGCTTGACTTACATTTCCTGCTGTGTCAGATATTGTAAAATGTAAACTCATGAGCTGAGTCTACTTGCTTGTATTCGCTGATCTTGTGAGCCAAGTCAGCAGTATTTCAGCCTACTATCCACATTATGCATGTTTTTGCTAATAAAATAAGTGCATCAATTCACTGAGAAATACAAATTATTCTCTGCACACTGGTTTCTGGGGTCTAATAAGTCATTTTGTGGTTTGCCTGAGGTGGTAAAGGAATTTCCTGCAGTACATTTGATTTCTCTGCCTCTGATTTCATTTCCATTTTAGAGTGCACCCTCTGCCATACAGTACTTTCTGTCAATTTGGTCTGAACCCCACAGCCAATTGCTTTCAATCCACTGACATTTTCTTTGGTATCCAGCAGCCAGCGGAAGGTGCATTAATTATTTAACATACAGTTTAAGCAACAGGTAGGAACCTTCAGATACAGTAGTCCTTTTTTTTTAATCTTACGTCTACATGCTCACAGCTGAGTGTTTGAACTTAAACGGTTCTTAAATGAAGCAGCAGCTCACAATTCAACAGTTCAAAATACGTCTTTCATCTGTCTTCTCTTGTGATTGGCACATTTAATATGGCAACTGAGTGCAGGATTATGGCTTTGTTGTCTCCAATATTTTGCACATGTAGGTTATTATGTCACTTTTTTTTTTTTTTAATGATTGATATTGACAGGCGTTTGGTCCTCCTGAAGGGAGTCTGTCTGGTTGAAATGAATTTGTCGATGGGAAGTTGATTCCCCCCTGTGCCCCGGAGTCATGAGCTCGTGAACTCTGAGGATTGATTTCAGACCGAGGCTTTACTGATCTCCTGGACTCTCGTGATTGGCCTTTAGCTCCACTAAACGCTCCCTCAGGGGGGTGTGGCTGATGGGAAATGAAGCCATTTTAAGGCCGATTGGCTGTAAACCTCCCAGCCGAGAGAGAAGCCCGGGACCATTTTGTTCACAATGAGCAAGCTTTCAATAGCAAACCACCATTGTTAAGGGAGAGGCGGAAACGAGGGAGATGTTGGACTGAGATGGGGAGAGAGAAAGAAAGGAGGAAGCTGATGACAGAAGTACAAAATAATAGTTTGTCTTGGCTATCTCTTTGAATGTACATAGAACAACTGCAATACTCTGAATAAGCTCAAAACACAAATAAATAAACACCCCATTCCCACCCCAATTTTATGACAGAGAGAAAACTGCACAATTTGTCACATATTTCATCATCTACTTATTATAAAAGAAAATGTGTATGAGAATGCAATAAAGGGACAGTGTGTAGGATTTGGCGTTATCTAGTGGTGTGGTTGCAGATTGCAACCAACTGAGTAACCCTCCGCTCACTCCTCCCTTTCCAAGACTGCGCTAACGTGAGCCGCCGAGTGCAAAACTGTGTGGTTGTCTCACTGAAGTCAGACTGTGGCTGGGGGTACCACTGTTTTGGTCTCTGCGGCTCACGTTACCGCACCACGTTGTCACTCACAACTCCTCAAATTTCGCCGCTTTGTCAAAGCCCCTCGGCAGTGGAGAGCAACGCATGGTGTACCCCTCTTGTGTTACTTTTGGACGGACCAGGGACGGCATGTCAATATACGCTTGTTACATGCAAAGTGTCCTTTCAAAATAAACTTCCGTTAGCTTTAGCTTTAGGCAACACTATAATAATGCCCCACTGGAGTTCGTTGAAAGCCCGGTTTGTCACATATTGCTGCTAAAGGATGCCTCCGAGCGTCGGCTTCAAATGTGGAGGGGCACTTGCCAAACGGCGGTATTTGACAAGTTGGGAGTGAGACCGAGTTGGTTACCGCAGCTTCAAAAGCGTGTCGGAGAACTACGGCAGCCTTCAGGTAAAGTAAAAATGTGAAAGTCTCTCTCTAGAGCCAGTGTTTGGTTCGTCCGTTCTGGGCCACTGTAGATACATGGCGGAGCAACATGGCGGACTTGCTCCCTATGTAGATATGAAGGACTCATAAGCTAATGAAAAACACAACGATTCTTAGTTTCAGATGATTATCTACTAATGAAAACATAGTCATGAATATTCAATTAAATTTCTGCTCATAGATCCCCTGAAATGTTACACAGTGTCCCTTTAAGATGCTAACACAAATTGGGGTTAGGGGGTCGTAGCACTTTATGAGGTATTAGCTAGTTGATGTATGATGTATGTAAGGCGTCATCTGATCATTTACATGGAAAAATAAACCTCACAGCCATCAAGTGCATCCTTAATCATGAAAACACGCAGCAGGCACAATAAAATGCACAGATTGCAAAACTGCCTCCTAGTAGTGGATGGCTTTTTGACCTAACTGAGAGAGAGAGAGTGAGTGTGTGTGTTTCTTTGTGTCTTTATACATCCTCCTCGCCTACAGACAACATCAGCACAACCAGGCAAGTGAAACTACATCAGCACAAAACCTGGATCATCCCAACCGAGAGCAATCTATCATAAATTTAACTGGAGCCAGAGTGGAGAGTGTTTACATGAAAACAACTGTAATGAAAGAGCGAACACGTAGTCTTTCACACCAATCCAGTATCATAAAATTGATTAGTATTTACAGTAATGTCTTTTAGGCAAACATACAGTAATGTAGGCTTTCTATTAGGAAAAAGTAACTGAAAAACATTGGCAATTAACATTTTGTGATGGCACTAAGTTTCCCACACATGTTATAAACCACTGCTAAATATGTGCATAAGAACACAGTAATTTGTTAAACATATTACTTCACACACACTGGAATAGTACGTACACACACAGCTGCTCTTACACATCATTGTCGATCAAACACTGAGCCTTCTTCCCTGGTGCACACATGTAGAAACACAGACACAACACTGTTCATATTTTATAGCTTCCCTTCTCCACTGCTTTGATCTGTTACTTACAGCAGGGGGTCAAATAATTAGAGCCGTGTTGTGTAAGAACCTAAAATTTATCTTTATATATTTAGAGCTTGGCTCCGCATGAGCACGAAAAAAAATACAACACTAGCAACAAAATAAGCGAAAGAGCATGAAGACACTGATGATTTCATGGAAGCTATCTAAGGATCTCAGCGTGAATACCAGAGGGCAACCTGTGGGTCTGAAAAGTGAAGCCAATGCTGATGTGCCTTAAACTTGCATTCTTTCTAACAGCCAGCAGGGGACGACTCCTCTGGTTGCAAAAAGAAGTCTGATTGTATAGAAGTCTATGAGAAAATGAGCCACTTGATTTATTACCTCAGTAAACATTGTAAACATGAGTTTATGGTCTCAATCGCTAGTTTCAAGTCTTCTTCAATACAGCATGATGTTCATTTAGTAAATTATGGTCCCATTTAGAGTCAGATAGACCATAAAGCAGGGGATGCTTTAGGGCATGGCTACCTTGTGATTGACAGGTCGCTACCAAGGCGTTGTCCGGTCTGGGTGTTGTCCGTGTTTTCGTCTGACAACTTTAACCCTTTCACAGTGTGTTTTCAGTTCATGAAAGTTAATTGTAATTGTCAGTGTTCGGTTGTACTTAGCTAAAGCATGGTGACTTCTGCAAAAAAACATGGTAACGGCCAGAAACCAAGATGGCGACGGCCAAAATTCAAAACTCAAGGCTTCAAAACAGCCGTCCACAAACCAATGGGTGACGTCACGGTGACTACTTCCACTTCTTATATTTAGTCTATGGTGAAAACCCACTCCAAGTAAACCCCCAATAGTGGTTTTGATGCAATATGACTTTAAGATTATTGACTGCGTCTGACTGTGTCATGTATGTATGGAGTCCAGGTAGCACCACAACCACCAGACTTATGAAACATGGATTGCGTCTGCCGGCACAACATGCCCAATAGTTGTGTTGCATTAGTCAACCGTAATGCATCTGCTCCAAAACTTACAAATTCAAAACGTCACCAAAAAAACAAACAAAACAAAAGTTGTCTGTGTGAGATATCTGGATCTGTGTTGACCACTGACATATTTCTGTGAGAACAAAAAATCAGCCACATAGAATAATTTTCTGAAAGGCACAATTTTGTACTTGTAAATTATCTTGTCAGTGTCTTTTCTTTTTAGATGACAAAAATATATTATGCAAGTTCTGGTTCCATTTTATTACAACGTACGTCTCTTTCTACATCAGAGTTATTAAAAAGGCAGACATACGAGGAAAAAGTATTAGAGTGTATTGTTAAAAACTTCCTGAGGCATCCCCATTTGTGGTTGTAAACAGCCCTTTTTTTGTATCAGAGGTCATTTTTAGATGAGTTGAACACAAATTATCTTCTTGTTTTGTGTGGAGAGCGGCATTTGTTCAGACACAGGACTTTTCTTTTCATTGGCCTGAGGAGGCAGAAAGGTCGCAGAGACTTAGATTCACTGGATATTTGTTTATGTGTGTGTGAGTGAGAGAGAAAGAGAGATAATAGAGACGGGGAAAGAACAGCCTGAGTTCTCTTACATCAATATAAATCTCCTCCAGCTCTGCACTTCAAACAATCAGCAGTGCATTATGAGGTTTGAGATGGACACGATTGATTGATCCTTTCTGCTTCTACCCTTGAGGTCTATACTGCCGGCAAATGTGTCTTCATCCCCTGCAATTAATCTAATCAGCCTTAATAAAAGCATCCATTACCGAGGCAGCGGCATCGACAGGCACAGGCAGAATGTTTACTGATGGATAATCAAACCCAGGAAAATACCGATTGGTCTGCTGATCCAAACAACCTCCAGAGCTGCCACATTAATGACCATGTGTTCTTACAGCGAGCTGCTCCTTATCAGTTTTCTGTCAATCAAAGTGGACGTTCAGCCTGTGAAACCAGAGAGTTTTATCTTAAATCATCTACAGCCAGACGAGTAGGCAGAAATGCCACACTTTATCTCTCAGCATTCAGTGCATTATGCATACAGTTAAGCTCAAATCAAGCAATCTGATTGGTTCATAGCCGTGATAATACCCACATACCACTGCTATGACATCTAATTCCTTCGCACTTTCAGTATCTCTTCGTCAAAAACGTTAAACTAATGTGTTGTTATGGTTGCATAGCGACAGGGTCACAGGGGTCACTTCCATCAACATGCAACAGTTTACAGGAGAAGATCGTATATTGATAAGAAGTGAAAGTTACGTTCCATTGCAACATTAACGTACAGCTTCCGCAATTTTGGACTGAAAGCGACTACCAGAGGCCAGTAAAACATCCGCCTACAAAGTGCCGTACAAAAATAAAACAAAATTATTTTTATTCTATTGTCATAATTTTAATGTCTCTACCAAAATGGCCTGTGTTGAACAGTACAAATATTATAAATATGCATACTATTATAACTATTTACTTACTTACTTATTTATTTAACTTTTTTGCACTCCCGCTTCCCAGAGGCGCATAAAGTGAGCGATGGACATAAATGGAATTTAGAAAAATCCAGCACACGGATTTTGAGAGCAATCTCAAACTGTTTCTTGTCATGGACCTCCAAAATAGATGTCCAACAGACCACAGACCATGGATGTATAAGAGGTTGTGCCCTGTGCCTTAGCCTACAACTACATTAAATTCTGTTTATGTTGTGCCATTAGCACTACTAGCTACTGGCCGATAGCCGGTTGTTTGTGAACAGAGACTTTAATACATCCACTGTGGTACAGGCTTACAGTTTACAGCCCATGGGTGTATTATAAGATAATAAAAGTGAAGAATTGCAGCCTATATATCCATTATTACAGCCGCATACAGCTAACAGGAAGCTGGTAGAACTGGATATGCCATATGAACGTGCAGGGCGGTGCAGTCCAGTGGGTCTGATGCATGTTCATTATGCCGAGGGAATTTACAAACGTCTCTTAATACATCCATGGATACAGACTCATTGGTGTTTTCAGTCCAAAAGGGCGGCAGCGAGACCGCAGCGCCATCTAGCGGGTATTGTCAAAAAAGCACCTGAGTTGTGTCTCTTTGCTTCCATTCTTCCATGAGGACGACCCAATGATATCAATTCCGATAGTTGTATTATCACTCTTTTACATCCACTGCTATTGTTTTTTTGTTATTAGTCCTACTTGTATAAGTTATTACAGCTGCTGGGCTATTATTGTGCTTGCTTCTCTCTCTCTCTCTCTCTTCTCTCTCTTCTCTCTCTTCTCTCTCTCTCTCTCTCTCTCTCTCTCTCTCTCTCTCTCTCCCCCTCTCTCCCTCCCTCCCTCGGCAGATGCCCACCCTGAGCCCGGTTCTGCTCCAGGTTTCTTCCCAGTAATCGGGGAGTTTTTCCTGGCCACAGCACGCTTGGTGTATCTTGTTGGGTCTCTAAACTATGGTGCACGGTCATAGACCTGCTCTATAGATAAAGCGCCTTGAGATAACTTCTGTTGTGATTTGACGCTATACAAAACTAAATTGAATTGTATTGAATTGAATTGAATACTCTTTGATACAGGTACAAAGTAACAAAGTTAGCTGCTAAAACCCGCTACAAAATGGAAACATTAACTTGTCTGGAGGAGTGGATTGAGCAGTACACATCTACAGAAAAACTGAGATTGACAGGAGAGAGATTGGGGCCGTAAATGGATTGGCAGCCGAAACTCTGGGACCGGAGAAACATCCTCGTCACGCCGAGCAACAACTCCTCCACTTAACAAAGAAATGCAAGCCTCATACAAGCAGTTATCAAAGTCATCCTTCTGATGCTGGGCAGTTTTTCAGTTGTTATGCAATTAATGGCAGCATACAATAATGTAAAGAAAGAGTCAAATAATGAAATCAATATCACGCTAGACTGTGATGAAAAAAGAGACATGCTAGCTGCTAGTGTACGTTCCCTAGCAACCACCGTTCCATAGCAACCGCCTCGGTATGAGCAGGCAGGAGGGCCTATTTCATTGGGAACATTATTATTTATTAACAAAAAACAATTTAAATTGAAATGTGTCTATAAATTTCATATTGCCAAATTTGACGACCGTTTTATAAAAGCAATAGCTCACGACAGGCCGTGGTATGTTGTGATAACAATATCACATTTAGTTAAACGCTGATGGTGACTCATTTTCTACCACTAAACCTTCCAGCAGAATCGACACACACTTTTATTAAAAACACAAACAGACGAGGCTGATAACAGACGCTGCTTTGTGAGAATAAAACTGCCATGGCTTACGGGGTTTATTTTCACTTTACTTCCTCACCGGCTTGGATAAAGCAAAACTCAACTTCAGGCAACGGGAACACTGGGGAGAAGGTAATTCTGCTATATTCACTCTCTGTTCTGCCTTTGGTGAGTTATAGCGCTCGTAGCATCTCAGTAAGTTTTTTTTCTAATACCTTCAGGAATTCAGCAAGAGAAACGAGAGTCTAGAGACACCACCCACGTCTGCCTTAAATTGTGAATATGCTGCAGACACTAATGTCTTTTGTTTAAACAAACAGACTAAATAAGAAGAAAACTTGCAAAAGAGTAATTCAGGAACCTGTAAGCAGCTGTGTTTCGGGACTATCTTCAGGTTATTTGACGTTTCATTTTCTATATTTTTTCACCGCCAGAAATAATTTGTTTTGCAGGATGCATGTGGCTCAGCTTGAGTCAGTCTCCGCTCTGAGAACACAACCTGCTCAGCTCGCTCTATAAGCAGCAGAAATACACCAGACTGCATGTGGACAGTACTGCAGCGAGGGGGATAACGTGCTACATAGAGAATTTGTTGGGACTGACATAAAGCATGTCTGAGGCAGCAGGAGCCTAGAGATTAGAGAAGTGGACTTGTGACTGAAAGCCACTTCTTTGAATTTCCAAGTCGATGGGGAAAAATGTGGGAGGAGAGACCAAACGACTAACACTCTCACCTCCCTCACATACCATCGATCAGGCCTTGATGAAGGAACTTTATCACCAGCTGATGCAGTGGAGCAGCTTCAGGCCCATAAGTGGAAGACGCGGCTGCTCAGTGTGAAAATCTGCAGCATGAACGCGAAGTTAAGTGTGGGCATAGCCAGACAAACTTTCCCAGTTGAATCAAATCATTAAAGTAAGTAAAAATAAACCACAGTTATCTCATGATTATCTAGTACAGATATTATATTTCCCGTACAATTTAAGGCCCAATTTCAGTGGCAGTTAAAGCATCTTTACGACCCATTAGCTAACAGTAAATGGTCGCCCCAAACCATTTGATGTTTTTGGGTCACGGTTTCGGTTTGTTTTGCACATTAGGGAGTAGAAAAGCATAACCATTTCCAATGTGTTTGAGCTCCAAAATATATAATGGTATTTAATAATGGTGCAACAGTTCAACTAGCCCACGGTTGGGTTTGTACATCATTGAATGGTTCGGTTTTGCAGCCCTCAATTTGTGTATAATGTAGGTTCACAGCAGAGAGCAGAGAGTCAAACACACTTACAATAAATGGTTGAAGACGGGGATTGGCCGTTGCAATTGTAAAATTGTGAAAACAACATTGGACAACAAAATCAATGGTGGTGGTTACAAATCAAGAGATTCTATAAGAGTTTGATCGAAGGTAGTAAAAAGATTGTGCTTCATGTCAGGAAGAAACAAAGTACCAGCAATGAAAAAATTAAGATTAAAATCAACATTACGTCCTCATAGAAAGCACAACATTGTGCTTAATATATTCCCATAGACTGTATATAACTAGTGGACGTAGTAGTTGGTTTGTGGACTACGGTTTTGAAGCTTTGAGTTCGGCATTTTGGCCATCGATGTCTTGAATTTTGGCCTTTGCCATCTTGGTTTTTTGTAACCAGAAGTGACATGAGAGGGTGGAGCTAAGTACCACATCATGCTGTATTGAAGAAGACTTGAAACTAGCGATTGAGACCATAAACTCATGTTTACAATGTTTACTGAGGTAATAAATCAAGTGAGAAGTAGGCTCATTTTCTCATTGACTTCTATACAATCAGACTTCTTTTTGCAACCAGAGGAGTCCCCCCCCTGCTGGCTGTTAGAAAGAATGCAAGTTTAAGGCACATCAGCATTGGCTTCACTTTTCAGACCCGCAGGTTGCCCTCTGGTATTCACACTGAGATCCTTAGATAGCTTCCATGAAATCATCAGTGTCTTCATG
>CAKAOI010050156.1:0-37130 GCA_916701655.1 Sebastiscus albofasciatus | reverse complement strand
TGTTTACAATGTTTACTGAGGTAATAAATCAAGTGAGAAGTAGGCTCATTTTCTCATTGACTTCTATACAATCAGACTTCTTTTTGCAACCAGAGGAGTCGCCCTCTGCTGGCTGTTAGAAAGAATGCAGGTTTAAGGCACTTCAGCATTGGCTTCATTTTCTATTACACATAGAGTCCACAAAAGTAAAAGTAAAAGTGTAGAAAATAGTTAGCCCAACAGTAAATTAGCAGTGACTTGAATGTTGAATGTTGTAGCAACACATTAATGTCTGACAGCTAATGTTAAAAAAACTAAATTGTTCTAAAATCAATGATCACAAAACATTATTATAAAGAGTACCTACAGTACAGTTAGTGTGCCATTTGGAGAGTAGATAGAAGATGCTTGTCAATATTTTGCTTGTTCACAAATCTGACAAAATGGTGGATGTAACATTGACAATTAAACTGCTATGCAACTTTGTCAGCTGGGTTGCTGTGACAACACAA
Organism: Sebastiscus albofasciatus; assembly: GCA_916701655.1. Taxonomy (NCBI): domain Eukaryota; kingdom Metazoa; phylum Chordata; class Actinopteri; order Perciformes; family Sebastidae; genus Sebastiscus; species Sebastiscus albofasciatus. Next base: position 36,639 of record CAKAOI010050156.1, on the reverse strand, counting down.
TGTTCAACAGAAACCAACTGTTGGCGACAGAACATCGGCCCCCCAAGTGACGTGTGAGTTATCTATAATATTTTACTGAAAGACAGTAGTAGAGTAGGCAAGGGTATATTTGGATTTCAGTTGTTCTTTAAGCTAAGAGTGGACAAACACTCAGCGCTCTCTCTCTGTTTATTTGAATCAAGCTGAGCAGGTGAATGTGGGTGAAAGCTGCATGTGAATCCTTGATGATTTCACAAATTAAATCCATTTGAATCACGAAGGGGGAGACGAAGGTGAGAGTGTTAAGAAGAGGTGCTTAGCCCTCTTACCAATCACGACATGGGTTGAGCACAACAGGGTGCAATTTAATAGCAGATGGAGTGCTTGAAATTTAAATTATTTCATGCACTGATAACGCAGACCAATTTATTCTGCACACCTGTCCATCAGGGTTGCACTTCCTACTGCCTGCCAGAGGTGTCTTCACTGTGCTGAATCACAGCTGACCAGTAAAACTACTCTCATTATCATCCGCTGGCTGCAAGCGCAGGAGAAAGCAGTCAAAGTAGATGTCTGCACACGACGGGCGTATTCACAAGCTTGTACGTGATTATCGGGTCACAGAGGTGTTTGGTAATTAAGTGGAGGAGCTCCGAGGTCCCGGAGCTGGTCAGCATCCATCCTGACAGAAGCATGACACCCAGCAAGCAGCAGCAGGAACAGGAAGAGCAGGCTGGTTAGCAAAGACAGCCACTTCCTGCTCCCATCGCTCAAAGCTCATTTCCCCCTCTTGTCCTCCAGCTCCCCTCAGACGAACCGGGATTATGAGCTGTTCCTGCTGACTACCCATGGTTCCTACTGTCGGGCTCTTGGCAGTGATGGCCTGTTTGCAGAAGTGTGTGTTTCTCTGAGCACTGGAAACAAGCATCACCTGCATATCGGACACCTTATCGTCTCCATAGAGTCATCAATCATTGAATCAGACATCCATATCCCGAACGCAAACACACACGTATCCTTATTTCACACCTGATTTAGTTTGTTTGACTTGACTTGAACCCCCCCAAGATGGGCTTCTCCCTTTGTTTTCCTTTCATTTTCCTGATATAAAGATGATGGACAAGCGAAAATGGATTTATCTGTAGTCAATAAAACTCATCACTTCAACTCATCTCTCAAGAACGGACTCTAAGCATACAGTACATCAAATACTAATCAAATCCTGCAAGAGAGCAATAAAAAAATTGGTTTTACTAGACCTATTAAATATGTCACAGCTCAGTGTGAGAAGATATTGGATGAGCAATGATAGACACACAGGTAATTACTATAGCAATGACTGGAAAGGCCTCCCCCAGAAAAAAGTAATTGGAAAAAGTTCCTGTTGTGTTTTCATAATCAGGGTGAAATATTCCAGAGCAGAATGACAGCAGGAAGCGTGGCTTATATTTGAGATTAATAAAACAAAACACACATTAAGTCATGTCAAGTTTAACTATGTGTGCTCCAAATCTTTTCAGGAGAAGTTCATTAGAGAGAGCAGCTTAACGGTTCCCTCGTGTGACTCATCTGGCTCATCTATTATACAGTGAGTCAGACTATGACTTCATCGTGTGTGCTGCTGGACGATGCATTCAATGACATTCAGCCCTCCTGCTCAATAGCCAGTCAGTCAGGAAGACTAAATGGATTCGAGCAGACAAAGAAAACACCCTTATTGCAAAAAAAAACTGAAGGGACAAAACAAACTTTTAACAGGCACAAATAAAGATAAAGTCAAAAGAATAACGGCTGTCAAAAAAAAATCTGCCATAGAGGGCTGTCAGTCAAAACAATCCCTCGGAGACGTGCGACAGAGAATACACTCTGCCTCCGTCTTGTCGCTCATACAAATACAATTCTTCAGAGGGGAAAACAAAAGGACAAAAGACGGAATAAGCTGTTGATTCTGGGTTACGTGGGAGACATGAACAGGTAGGAAGGATGGTCAAAGCATCTCTTGTAACACCTTCTGAATTTTACAATCAAAAGAAGTTAAAACGTGAACATGTTTTTTTTTTGGAGTCTTACTTATGTTTCAGTGCTTTCGTTTGTTTAACGTCTTCAAACCATCCTTCAGAAATAAGATTTGAAAGGAGGGTATTCCCACAATTTTGCTGTGTCTTCCTCGACTCGAACACAAAACGGATTTAACGAGTTGTGTGGATACTCTATATGTGAGATATGAACAGAGAAATATTACCTCATTATCTGTTAGATCCATGGATTCACGTTGAATCCATTTCATGTTACAAAGAAAGAAACAAAGAAAATAGGCCCTATTTTAACAATCTATAGCGTGCATTTAGGGCAAGTCCAACTCCACTTTTGCTTAAGTTAAGTGGAGCATAATCTGGGCGCAAAGTAGTGGTACATGTCCACGATGGGTTTTTTTATTGTGAGGGATCGCCTTGCTTCCCAGCATTGGACGCTTGATGGGCTGCCACTGGACAATCAGCACTTGGCACCTGATTGGACGAACGCTTTCCCTTGTGGGCTCCTCCCACCTTTCAAACCTGGAACCAACATGGCAGCTCATTTGGAAACTTTTTTCTCTCATTTCACGAAAATAATCCACCGAAATGTTGTTCTGAAAACATTTTATGTGAGAAATAAGCCACGCAGTTGCTGAATCTGTCTTTATTCTGGATCTACAAGGCTTAGTTTAAAGGTTTCTCGGGAGTTTCCAGAGGTGGCGAGTCGCGTCGGATACCCATGATTTGCATTAAGTAGCCTAGACCTCGGACCGGCTGAGTGGAATCCTCCGGAGATGCATTACGCACCACCTTACAGTCAGGCACAGCTGGAGATCCATCAGCCCCAAAACGCCGCCGTTTATGGGAGAAAGGGCCCGCAAACTTTGAAGTAGCCCACGACTACACTTGCACACACAGTGGGATGATGAGAGGAGACGCCACAGAGGCCTGTGTGATTTCTCTGGTCACGGTGGTCACGCCAGCGACCCGAGGAGCGCTGGGAGCCTGCTGCAGGTTGATCAATACAGACTGCCTGAGGGCTTTACTTCATTATATTCCATTACACTTTGAATTGTCACCTGCCGCCTGAATTTAGTTTTCCTTTACATAAATAAAAACATTGTTCTAGCAACAACAACTGTACGTGTGTGAACCTGCCTATGTAGGCGCATCTTACTAACAGAATAATGAGCCCTTTAAATAGCAGGAAAATACTACGTCAGACTTTAGACCAGGTTTTTGTTGGTTAATGGCGCAATCACTTGCTGCTGCCTCAAGATATAGCAATGTGCCAACAAAGCGCCTGACCACACCTCATTTTAAGACCAACATGTCCATGGGCGCAAATACATTTGCTACTTACACAACGTGGGCGCTGGGCGTGGAAACGACAGTTGCGCCTAGCTGTGTGCGCCGGGTGTAAGATATGGCCCATTACTGGAAGTGTGTGTTCTGCTCGCAGTGAAGGACTATTTAATGGAAGAGGGAGTCAACTGGGAAAGCCTAGCTGCTTACACCTCATTTCAAAATAACTTTGATGTGTCACACAATGACCTAAATTAATCAAAAGGCTCCACATTGACCGGTAAAGGTCCTCTCCTCCTTCTAAGTGGGTGTCTGGGGAGCGGAGCAGTCGCTGAGATGTGGGCGTACGGTCAGGGATATTTATCTATACCCTCGCTCTTTGTTTCCCTCATCTCTCTCTCTCTCTCTCACACTCCCCGGCTTCCCCTTTGAAGACTTCTCTTCAAAGTCGTATGTTATTTGATTCAGAAAAGGCCAGTGCTTTTAAAGTCTGGCAATTATGGCTCCCTCACTCTCGTGTCTGAAAATAAACAGCAGGAAGTCTCTGAGAGGAGCAAATAAACATGTATGTGAGTGTATGATTGATGGATTACATACATGTTCTGCACACAGAAATCACATTATGATGCAACAAGCAGCGACGTGCTGCATCATTAGTGCTTTCTGAAGTGTGCGTTATTATTGCTAGTGTGCTGTTTTTTCAGCAGTGAGTCCATGGATAATTGATGCATGGTCTTCAGCTGTAAACGAGAAGCTAACAATTTTTTTTTTTACACAAGACTTCAATCCCAAACCTCCGCCACACTGCTGCAGAGAAAGCTAAATGTGCCATGAGATCGGGGCCGAATCTAACATTAATGCTCTTCTCGCCATCCATCCGTCTATCGGTGAGACTACTCTATCACCACGCGCCAACTCCCAGTTGTCATTAAGATGAATGACTGTTAATAGTTCATTCCAGAACAAATGGCGACACAGGGGCTGAGCAGCCTCTATTCTCTCTTCACTCTCGCCTACAAATTACCTCTGATTAAACAACACGGCTTTATACTCGCAAACTTTAATCACCTAACTGAGCAAACTTAATTTGTACAGCTTTTTTCAAAACAAAAGAAAAGAAATTGTGGTGAAAAAGGTGAAATGGGAGATAATAATAATGTATTTGTACCCTAGGGGAAATTCATTGTTTTCATTCCGTTGTTATTTTTTCTTGATTTACACACACACAACACACACACAAACACACACACACACACACACACACACACACACACACACGCATCAAATGTAGAGAGATGTCAGAATGATGGGTCGCCGCAGCGCGGCGCCCCGAGCAGTTCAGGGCTGGGTGCTTTACTCAAGGGCACCTCGGCCCGGGAGGTGAACTGGCAACTCTCCAGCTACCAGCTACAAGACTACCCTCACATTCCCAAGCCAAGTCCCTACTAACTGAGCTTCTGTTGGAGATAGATGAGACGGAGAACACAGTGTATAAAACAAGGAGGAATAGGCAAATAACCCATAAAGTTAGCCATAAAATCAAATTCAAATATGTGCACTGATTTGGTTTCTCTGAGACTTTATATGAGTCTGTTTCAGAGTTGAAGAGCAGCAACAGCAAAAGCATGATGACCTTTAGCTTCTCCCAGAGGTCTGAGGACACAATTCATTTAAACACTTTACAGAGGTGCCTGACCTTGTTATGCCGTGTATAATAGGAGTAAAATTGTAAAATCAATCTGGTGTAATGAGTGATCTACTTTTAGTTTTTGTTAAAAAGCCTTGCTGCAGAGTTCTGGACCAGTAGGAGTCAAGATATAGAAGATTTGTTGAGGCAAACTGAAGTCCTTTATCGATACATCTACTTGAAATATCATATCTTTCCAGACATCTGTAAGCCTTATAATCTTGACAAACTCAGCTGTAGTGGCGCAGTTAAGGCCATTACACACCGGCTGTTGTTTTTGTCATGAGTACTTTCACACAGAACGTGAATATTACAGAGTGGAAAAGCGGTGCACTTTCTTTTCGGAATGATATTGATTTTCTAAGCTTTCGCACCACAATTAAAAGACATCGACCAGGACGGCAAACTTTATTACTCCTTTCAAACTTGACAAAGGCAGCTCAGACCGGATCCACTCCTTCCGTTCTTACAGTACCTTTCACAATAAAAGCATTTTTGTGTCTTTTGTTTGTCACGCCCCGGTGTGTATAAAAGGTGCAAGACACAAATTCTGAGGCTTATTAGGCATCTAACCGTCACAGCATCGGTTTGTGAAAACAACTTTATTGGTACTTTTACCAGCCGCGACAGCGACGCTGGTATTGTTTTCACCTCGTGAGTCTATGTGTGTGTGTGTCATCATGGCAAAATGTAGTCCTGGAGACACCTACTGTAGCGGGAACTAAAACAAACTTTTTGAGGTTTGAGCACTCTGCCAGGTGTTTATACTTCTGTTTGTCTGTGGACAGATATTGTCACCGTGATGGCATCACCACAGTGCAAGATGCAGTCACGAAACTTTCCACGTGTGAAGTTGAGACCAAAGTGAAGGCCGAGTTGTGTCCGAGCAAAGGCGCCAAAGTCAGGGGGTAGGAAGGAAGGACGCCCCTGGCCCAATTTGGCGTCGTGGCTGATGTAATCCCATCGCAAGATGGTCTCTACAAGATATTGCATGAGGATCTTTTAAAGCAAATACCGGATAAATGTCTGAAGAAGGTAAATTGGCAGGCGATTTGGACAGCCTCTGAACTTCTGACAGCTCTGGACCTGACCCCACATGTAATTCTCTAAATAGCACAGATTTTAATTGGGCAATCCAGGACCTATGACCACAGAAAGAACGTTTCAAAGTCCAAAAAAAAACAAAATGCACCCAAATATGTTCAGACACACATTTAGCTCCAACATTTAAAGGCTTTAACATTAACAATATCCAAAGAATTAAGTTATCCTTCTGAAAACACATTCTTGTTATCACGTCACAAACCAGTTGCATGATTAAGGGTATCCTCAGATGGGGATCTGTTAGAGCAATGAACAAGTGTTTGTTTCTTCATCATTCATTTTGAGGTTTTCAATTATTTCCATGTGGATGCCTTTCAGGAAGGTTTGCCTTGCAAAGAAAGGAAGCCTGTTTCATCAGAACCATTCAACAGTTTAATCAAACATGAGACGAGCAAATAAAAGAGTCATTATTGTACTCAGTGCGGTTGGATTCACTTAGCAGACATCAGAAATGTAAAATCAATTCTCAAGATAAATATTGTCATTTCAGTGAAAGAGCTGTGCAGAGAGACTAAGACCTTTCATTATCTTGTAATTGTAAGTGGCCAGCTGTGACAGTAGAATCAATTCATGCCCCAGTTAAAAGCAATGACTTGTCTATATGAAATATGATAAAGGATAGATGCGTGTGAAAATAAGGCCACGACATGACACTTTTTCATTTCCATCTCCCAGGTAAGATTTTTCATGTCATATATGCAATGGTCTTTTGTAGCTGAATCAAATCATGGAGCTTCCCACACAACAACGGAGACATAATAATATAAATGTTTTGAACTGCATTACCAGCTCCCAATAATGTAACTTTGACTGTGATGAATTACAAGTAGTTTCAAGTCTCTGCATTTTTATTTTGATGTGAAACTGAAACTAATGGCTGCATAAAAAGTTCATCCATCAATGTAAAACTCTGTGGCTTGTAAAATGGTCGGCATAATGGAAAGTACAGTGCAGTCAGAATACATTAGGACAGTGGTAATTTCTTTGTTGTGTTGGCAAGATACTCAAATGCATTGGATTTGAAATGAAACAACAGCTATAATGTTTTAGTGTCTACTTTCAGCTTCGATTTTAGGATGTTTAGATCCATGTCAGATAAATGGACTGTAGCTGTTTTTAAACACACTCCCCCAATTTTAACCTACAGAAATGCAGTGGGTCTACGACGGCATATTAGGGTGATTGTAGGTAAAAAAAAAAAATAATATTAAGCCGGGGTAGGGGGGTGATATTCGGAGAAAAAATTCTGAATTTCCGAGAAAAAAATGTGGATATTATCTGAGATTAAAGTGGCAAATTCACAAGAAAAAGCTCACAAATTTTGCGAGATTATTAAGTCATAAATGTGCAAGAAAAAACTGAGCGAGGCAAAGGTCCTGAAAGATACATATACACGTTTTCTTCCATGTTCTTAATGTGTTCTTTTATGAAAATAAATTCTAATATAATCGAAGTTACAGGAAAGTAGAGATGAACAACTTCTATATTTGAATACGAGAAGGCGTGGGTCTTTTATTTCAGCACAGCTAACACTAAAAACCAACCGTTGAGAAGACGTTACTCCGAACACACTGCGTTAACATAGTCACACACTGATGTTTTTAACTATCACTGTGTCACTGTGAAAGGAAAACCATGCCAAAAAGGCACATAACATAACTGCTTGTTTTGAACCACAGATTATGGTGAATTATGTCCTTCGAGTTTGCTGGGGAGAGGAACGGCTGGAATACCTGCTTAGCCTGCTGCCAACCGTGACCAGACCAGGATAAACAGATGAGGATGGATAGATGGATAGATGGAGAGTCTGCTACAATATATAATGTATATATGATAATAATAATACTGATAATATATGTTGCACTCCATGGCTCACGTTACCTCAGTGTTTAACAGTGGCATAAGTGTGAGGAGGTTGATCCAACCTTACAAATCGAAGCGATGCAGTTCCTAAACAAAAATACCCCACTATTTTTCATTATCACATTTTTGTACTCCACCTTTACAAGTTTTTTTTTTATAAACTCACAATTTTATGATTTTATAATCTCCAAGAAGATCTGAGTTTTTCCTCTTGTACTTTTAATACTTTAATCTAGGAAATTCTGAGTTTTTTCTCTGAATATTACCACCCTCCTTTTTTACCTAATGGCCCTAATACGTTATCATAGTGGATCAGTCAATGTAAATGTCTCACATCATGCCTTCAGTCTGGTCTTCATCAACAAAAGAAATGCACTGTAAGTCATACACACCCTAGTCTGACTCACCGGATGTAGATTGTGGGTATAAGCCTACCATTGGCCATCGAGCCATTGGCTTTCCACTCCCCAACCGCTATCTATTTTGCGGGGGCACCATTGCTGCATCCTGTGCTTAACGCCACCTAAGACGATTGTGATTGAATAAAACAAACAAGCCAGAGCGTTTTTTCCCCCTATACCACAATGATAATGTCTGGAGCCAGACCTTTCTTTAGCGCTGACACAGCGTTGTTGTGGAGATAGGTCTGGCTGTACACACGCCATACCAAAACAACACCTCCACTACTTGACAGATGAGTTGATTGGCTCGTATTGACTTGGATGAGTTCCTTTTGCTTCTCTAAACTCTTGTGTTTCCATCACTCTGGTACAGGTTGATCTGTGTGTCTCATCTGTCTGCAAAACTTTGTTCCAGCCCCCTTCAGCGTTTGTTCTGTACCCTTTTTTTGCAAGCTGGTGGGGGGAAAAAAACCAAGGTTATACTGGACCAATCCTCTCCTGATAGTAGTCTTTGACATCCTGGAGAGTTAACTTGATCTTCTAGACAGTTGTAAAGGGTTTTTTCTTCACTACCCCGACTATTTCAACATTACAAAACAGATTACTTTTAGGCACGTAATGTTTTAGCCATGCGGGATTTATTCCGGCTTTGACATTTAATTTCTTTGTTCTTTATGTCTAGAGACTAAAACAGTAAATGTCACACCTAAAATCAAGTTTGCTAAGTTCTTTTTGCATAAAGTAAGAGGCAAACTCACTAAAAAATATACAAGCAGCTAATCATGCGATGACTTTTGGCACCCTAAAATTGGAGTGGATGTGTACGTCAACTACCTTGAATTAAAGCTGAGAGTTTGCACTTTAATATCAGTCACTGCTTAGTTTAAAATCCAAAGTGACAGAGTATAGTATATGCAATCTATGGGGTGCAACATGGACAAACATCAACAGTCCTTTAACACAAAAACGTAGCCTTTCAGACTATATGTGAAACTTATATAACCACACAAATAGGCAATAGTCTGAATGTATAGTAGATGCAAATATTTATAGTCGCTGGCCAAAACTGATATTTTAATGTTAAATAGTGTGTATACTACCAATTATATAAATGACACTTTAAAGCAGCTCATGGAGAAGAACGAATATAATCAGTTAATGAGTCCACAGAATGCTTGAAATCCTCTTTCACACTTGCAGTCGTTGCCTCTCAATCCTCTCTACTGCAGCACACATCCATAAAGTGTTTTTATGAGCGAATGTCACCACACTAATTGTCTGAATTTCGAGCAGTTATCCATCACTTCTTTCTTTGCACATATGCTTGGCGTCGGAGCATCTTGCCTGCAGTGTTTGCCGAGTGATGTATGGCAATAAAGTATGAGCATAAAAATAGAGTAAACACAAATGACAACGCACAGCTAATATCAGCCAACATGACATACGCATCCAGATGCTACACAGCTTAAGTTACCACAGTGCAGAAAGTTTTTCATTCAAGGGTGAGAAACCTGTGAATGTGCATGTACATTTATGGTTCAGTGGTCGCTGATATGCTCTTGCAAGAGTGTAACTGTGGAGAGGAAGAGCCTCTGTCTCGTAGTTCTCCTGCAGACAAACGGGAAAAACAGACTGAGCTGACAAGTTAAAGGCAGGCTTGAAAAAGAAAAAGTTCAGACATGTTGAATTAAACTACTGTAGAACCAGCAATTTTCGCTTTTGTGCAGCGATTCACTCTTTTGTTTCTTGTAACTCTAACCCTTTGTCAGCAGGGTGGCTTAGTGATGGAGGAACAAGGTTCAAGACACCGCGTCAGCAAGTAGCAATTCTGCTTCAGTGTCCATGAGAAATACAGAGAATCTACCACCTCTACGGAGCTAGACAAGTGAACCCTTTTGAAGTATTTTCACATTGGGCTCAGGATGTGATATGATGTGACATGATCAAGGCGAGGTCAGGACTATATTGGCTTAACATTTTGAGGGGATTTCAGTTGGGACACCTGTGCATCACGCTTTAACTGTGACATGAACCCACAAAAATCATTCTCATTATGTGGCAGTCACACCAAAAGCGAAGCCAATTTTTCACGTGGCGCGATTACAGACAGCACAAAGTCAATGCAGAGAGGCGGATAGACGCAAGTTCGCTGATTGATCCCAACTCCATTCAGAAAACAAGCATTTTAAAAGTTGTTTGCTTGTTGTTTTGCGGACGGACTTGACAAAGCACGAATTCAGACTTTATACAAATCAGCATCATTATGTAGTTATTTCGGCATCCTTTTGATTTGTTTATTGCAATTAAATCACAGCACAATCGGTCTATTTTGGATTCATACCGCTGTAGCGACATGTGGCTTGCTAGATACAGTGAATACAGCTCGGTGAAATTCACTGAGCTCAGACAGATGATGTTAAGAATCAAGACACGGCGGCGTTTGGTTTTCCGGCATATCAGGGACTTCCACAACATGTACAAAGCAGCAATAGTGGTTATTTCGGCCATGGACGATGAAACGTTGTTGGTATCCATGGTGGTAAGCCCCTCCCTCCTGTCCAGCATGTGTGATTGAATGAACACAAATGATCCCAGAGGTCAAACTCATGCGAAAATTTGCTTTGCGTTTCGTGTAAATGCAGCATTAAGGCACGATCAAACATGCGCAAAATTAATAATCGTCTCCCGTTCACTTCCATTCTGTGCGAGTGAAGGGGCGAAAAAACATTTGCTTCCGGTGGCGAAGCAAATTTGCATCTTTGCATCCGAAGCGCTGTTCAACTTTGGTGAACTTTCAGGCGAATATCGCCTCGGCAAGTGATGGTCACTCCCAAGCATTCGCACATGTATGACCGTTGCCCTTAGAGTCGGGGTATCCACAAGGTCAGACTCTGCATAGTCAAAGTCAGAAAATTCCTTTTGAAAAGCCTCAATAAATTTAATGCGATATTGCTTCATCAAAGGTGAGAGCAATATAAATCATCTTTTATCAGTTGTCAGTGGAGAGAGGTGAGATACCTTGGAGAAGTGAAATCAGCTGGAGTATTCCCCATCTTTTAATGTCAAACTTGAAGGGAACAATGCTGATTGATGTGGAAAGCAAGACCTTGGGAGAAGTTACTTTGACTTTGGTGTTCATCATGTTTCACGGTGCAACTTTACAAGGAAACATGGCAACACTACAGACTGAATGTCTATTTGATCCATTCACCACAGATGCGGTGTCTGTCTCCAGGTTATCCGGTTCCCAGGAGTTTGCAGGGAAAGACAAAAACAGATAAGAGAAATGGGATCCTGCCTGAGATATTGATTCACTACAACATTAGAGTCCACTGGAGCCCCATAGAGGAGCTGGCATACCAGGAGCTCCTACATGCGTGTTAATACACGATGGGTGGGGGGCTCAATCAGTAGTCATGGAACTACATCTCTCTCTGGTCACATAACGCATGTAAACGATAGATTATACAGACACCTCCATCAGTTAGGCACTGCGGACTGCAGAGGGGTGTTGCCATGTAATGGATCTGTCTCCAACCTAATGGCTCCTCCGTGATCCATTTGCCAATAAAAGAAATTGTAGCTCTTTCACAAGACCAATTAACTCATTATCTGGTCACCGCCTGCAACCAATGAGATTTCACAAAGTAAGCCTCGGTGCAAAGTTTCTTTTTGTGTAGCAGAAGAGATTACAGCAAGGCTGATAATAGATACAGAAACTGTGTTATTGTGAAGGAAACAAAAACCCTCTTTGCAGAGGTTTTAGTTTAAACACACAAATTTAGAGCTATTTTCGTGAGTGAATGTATCTTTTAAATCTATAAATTCAACACTGAAACATGGTAGAATAACCATTTCAACGACACTCTGTGAGCAAGCAGCGAGACGGAGAAACTCCAAACGTCTCACGGTAAAGGGATGATTCCCTCTGAAATAGCCCATTGCCCAGAGGGTCGCAATATATACCATAATATAATGACACGGAGACCAAGGATTGAAGAAGCCACATGTGGGAAAAGGTAAAGGTCTCTTACTATTACAAGGCTTTTTCATGAACTCCAAAACGCTTTCCAAAAAACTGTATTTAGTCTGTTCAGGTTAACTGTGATTATCCAGCTGTGCTGCTTCAGCCCCCATTTACAGCACAGGAATCAGCAAATTAGCAGAAGTCAGAAAAACACTGTGTGAGAAATGTCAACAGCTAAAGTGAATCAACCAGATGATGAGATGTTGTGACTAGGCCGGTTGAAGGTGCAGACTGCCTTCAAAAGTGCAAACCTCTGTTGTATTAAACCTTGAAAAAAAGCTGTTAATATTTATGAACCTTCCTCATACCTGATGATTAACAACATTGCACTCATTTGCTCGCGATAGTTAGCAGCTGTGTCTATATTTACTTGTGTGAAAGAGAAGCAGTGAGAGAGAGACGGGAGAACGACGCCTTTTGGCAGCACAAATCCTCACGTTTTAACAATGTAGCATAGATTATAGCTGAGTAAGAAAACTTACTAAAATCCAATCAGTTCATCCTGGTGTCCAGGTGGACGTTTGTGCCAAATTTGAAGAAATTCGATCACGGCGTTCCTGAGATATCACGAGAATGGGACGGTTGTGAGGTCACAGTGACCTTTAACCACCAAAATCTTATCAGTTCATCCTTGAGTCCAGGCAGACGTTCATAAGAATGGGACAGACGGACGGACAACCTGAAACATAACACGGTGTAAAGGCTTAATGATTTTCTGAAATTTGATGAAAAACATTTTGGTTTAAAGACCAACTGAAATTAAATTATATTTATTTTTGTCTGCTACAGCAGTCATTCATTCTCACACCTGGTACCGATCCGCAAAAAATATTATCCTCCAACTCTCCATCCCGCTGCTGTCGTCAGTTCTGACGCATTCATCACAACAGATGAGTCAAAAAAACACAACAAAGGAGTCAGCTTACTTTTGATGTAGAATTAAATGAGTGGACCATTTATCTTACTTTATTGATTTATCTTTTTATTTTGACAACTTATCTTGACTGAATGTACTTGTTTGTTAAAGTCTCTCTCCGGTCAAAGATGTGTTTTTCTTCTTGTTAATTCTTTGGGTGTTTGAGCTCCATTGTGCAGAATGATGTATGGCCAGAGTTTGTTTTCACATTTATCTGGTGAAGGGGGGAAAGTTTCTCTGTGCTCAACCTTAAATCTCTGCAATATACTGCACACAAGTGCTATGTGGAAACTTGAAGCCTGCAGTGCACAAACACTGAGAATGGACTTTTGTCCAACGTATTTGCATATTCATTAATTATTTGTGGATTTTTTAATGATGGAGAACAATGTGGAAATATATCAGACAGAAAATTATTCAAAACAGATCATTTTTTACATTGGGCTGTCAATTGATGACAATATTTAATCGGGATTAATGGCATGATTGTCCATGATTAATCACTAGTAATCGCTCATTTTTTAAGATGTACCTTAAAGGGAGATTTGCCAAGTATTTAATAGTCTTATCAACATTGGAGTGGGCAAATATGCTTTCTTATGCAAATGTATGTATATATTTATTATTGGAAATCAATTAACAACACAGAACAATGACAAATATTGTCCAGAAACCCTCACAGGTACTGCATTTAGCATAGAAAATATACTCAAATCATAACATGGCAAACTGCAGCCCAACAGGCAACAACAGCTGTCAGTGTGTCAGTGTGCTGACTTGACTATGACTTGCCCCAAACTGCATGTGATTATCATAAAGTGGGCATGTCTGTAAAGGGGAGACTCGTGGGTACCCATAGAACCCATTTTCATTCACATACCTTGAGGTCAGAGGTCAAGGGACCCCTTTGAAAATGGTCATGACAGTTTTTCCTCGCCAAAATTTACCACAAGTTTGGAGCTTTATTCTTCGCAACAAGCTAGTATGACGTGGTACCAATGGATTCCTTTTTTCTAGTTTCATATGATGCCAGTATCTTCACTCTAGCTTTACAACCTCCGAAAGATCGATTGTGTTAATGCGTTAAAGAAATTAGTGGTTAAAACAAATTTGCGTTACTGCGTTAACTTTGCCAGCCCTAGTTTTACAACATGTCTGGAGGGGACCTTTTAAAGTAGACTCAGTATAGTCACAGACTTTGAATAATAACCCACATTAGCTTTCCTGCTAGAGCCTCTTATCTAACTTACAAACATGAACATGTCTTGTCCTGCACCTCGGTTTGCAGGGTAGATAGCCAATTAGATGCCCAGCTGCAGCATGTTAAACAGCATGTAAACGTACCTGCAAATATCACTTTGGTCCAGTTGGATGCTGGTGTGGTCCTTACTCTTTAATACCAAAGCTAGCAACATACTGTCTGCCCACGGCTCATAAGCTACAGCGCAAGTTTGTTTACTTTGTCCCTGGTTCCCCTGCCGCCAGTACAGGGGCTCAGCCTGCCAGCTGCTGTCAATCAAACACAGACACCGACATGACCCTCCAGCTGGTGGAGACGAAAAGAAGCATTTCTGATATTTACCGAAGACCTTTTTTTACTTCTTTTTAATGATAAAAACATTCAAAAAATACATTATTTTTGACAGCAAAAAGAGAAGACTAATGAGATTGGACTTTCAGTGTTTTCTTCCTGGTAGCTTACAAGAATTCCTAAAATAAAACTGCAGTGCTGTCCCATGAATCACCTCCCATCAATACAGACATACAGGCACAAGACCAACACCCTTTAATTCCCAGTGGTGCTGCCATTTAATCCAGAACTCCCACTGCAGCCATGCCCAGCCTGTGAGTCATATCTTCTGGGTTATTGCAGATATTAAGTAGTTTTGTTTCTAGTTTATAAAAGCAGAGGATTGCTAATTGGCAGTGTTCACTTTAAAACACAAAAAGGAGTTTTTAAGCAGCTGCCAAAAGGTGTCCATTTCTCTTGCACGCTACATTGACAAACCAAGGTTGGACAGAAAGAGTGAGTGGCACTTTATGGTCCCTGAAGGCGCCAGCAGCACACATGGTCACACACAAGTGTTCATCAGCAGAGACAGGGGTGTCACGGACTGTCACGTGTCATCAAACATGATGGAGAAACTCGACAGTCTGACCTGAACACAGAAGCTTCTACAAGATGAAAAAAAAAAAAAAATACAACATGGGTTTAACCTCTATAGTCGGCCTATCAGAGAGCACCAGCCGTCTCACCGGTCCATTATCATCAGTCAACACAGAGTGATGCGCCACATGGATGCTCCATGAGCAAAAGTCAGAGTCATGAGGTCCGTAGCTAGGGTCAGACGCTCTATCCATTAAACCCGTCAGAATCAAGGTCATTGTTATTGCTTTTAATGGCTGACCTTTCTTCTTCTGGTGGGCTGACTGCTGAAAGCAGCGCGACAGAGACGAGAGAGGGAAGACATTGATGGAGAGATGAGAGGAGTACTGAGACAAGAGTGTCACAAGAGTAAGACTTAAAGTAGTGGTAGGCAAACAGCGGCCCGTGGGCCAAATCTGGCCCTCTAGCCAGATTATTTGAGCCCCTGAATTAAGCTGAAGCCTTGCCTTACATTAAAAACTCTGCATGGTTTTCACATATGGTTAGAATGTAAAGGTTCAACGTATCTTCATGCAACGGTTCATATGATATCTTACGAAAAGTTATTCCTAATTTTTAATTCATGCTTTTTTTGCCAAGGATCCGTCTGATCGTCCAACAGTCAGATTGTTGATGGTTTGGTGATTAATCAGGCGTTGTGACGTCCCTAAAACTGAGTGGACAGCCAATCTGGAGGAAATTTGGGTTTTGTTTTGCCTATTCCATTTTGAGAGTAACGTCATTGCTGCCTGCATTATGTTGAGTGAGAGTGTTTTTTCCACTATGTGTTTGTCTTCCATGGAAGTCGATTGGGAGGTGGACGGTGTGGGTGATCAGGACAAAGGGCTGTGACTGTGGAGACCAAGATTCACATCCTGACTTCCTTGTGTGAGTTGGTGAAAGAGAAAGTTCATAGTTGATAAACTAAACGTGTCCTGTTGTGTGCTTCAAACCACTGTTGACTTTTCTGTATTAAACCAAGACCACTTTTCCTAACCTTAACCAAGCGCTATGAGTAACCAAACATAACCATAAAAAAAATTATGCTTTAGCGGATATTGTAGGAAAGCAAATTAAATATGTTGTCCGTAAACATTTTGCAGAAATGTTCAGTATCAACAAGGAGTATGTAACGTTTTCTAACTATGTTAATAATGCATCTCCCGTTGCAAAATCACTAGTACATAACTATAATTTCTATAGGAAATAGGGCTGGTCGTCAATGCCTCAACATTTTCACCTCACCATTTCATGTGATTTATTTAAAATAGATAGTTGTCTGTCTTTCTGATGATAGTCTTTTTAAGCCCCAGTCAATACCGTACCAGCGCACCAGCCCGTAAGAGTTAACCGTCTAATCATTTGCTGTAGTGACTTCAGATTAAATGAACAACCCTTCCTTATTATACAAAGACCTGGGGGGGAACCCATAAGCTGTAGCAGGGGAATGTTAAAAGGCTGTTAACAAAGTGACTGCTGTGTTGATACAAACATCGCAACGCTACCCCGCGGCCCTCATAAAATATATGAACTGACACTTCAAAGAGACAAGACTCGTTGTCACTGCCAAACTGCCCGAGAGATTAGATCAGCCGAACAGACGACTGTACACTTTGACCATTTTCTCTCCGCTGTACGTGCAGGACAATGTACATTAGTTGACTTTGTTTCACTTGTTATTGACGGTGTTAATCCAGCCAGGCCAGGGAACCGGTTTTCCCTCTGAGATCAATTTCTACTAAATGAATAAACTCACATTCAGTAGATACTTTAGGTGCTAATTATAACAACATTACTGGCTTCTGCATTGCAATGTATAACAATGTAATCTGTTGCAAA
The DNA here is from genome assembly GCA_916701655.1 of Sebastiscus albofasciatus. NCBI lineage: Eukaryota > Metazoa > Chordata > Actinopteri > Perciformes > Sebastidae > Sebastiscus > Sebastiscus albofasciatus. The sequence continues at coordinate 19,357 of CAKAOI010050156.1, read as the reverse complement.
TACATTTATCTCTAAAACGATCAAACCAGGTACCTGCGTGGAAAAATAAAAGTGATGAAGTAAGCAAATAAACGCTGGGAAATTATTTTGTGTATATTATGTTCAGTCCTGCAACAAGATGAGGAAGCTTTAAAAATAAGTCTAAAAGCTGTCAGAGAGGGAGGAGATGCTTGTTTTGGAAGAATTAAATTCTGTCACATTGAGAAGTTCGTCATTAAATTACATTTTCTCCTCACAGTGGATGTCTGTTGTTCTAAAGGTTTAAAAACAGCCAAAATAGGCATCAAGGAACAGGCGAAGTGTCTTTGAATTAAATCCACCAGACCTCTAAAACATCAGCATCGAAATACTTCCTCTGTATGGCGTTTTTTTTTTTGTCTACTGAAAGTCACTTAAGACAATAAATATTAAAGATTGTAATGTCTTAAACAATATATTTTATGACAGACCTTTCTTTCTGAATACCCTTTACCTGATCACAGATCTCCTTCATCACGATATCAGAAAGAATACGGGCTGTGAGGTTCAGCGTGGCTTTACAGGCGACGACAAAAGACATAACAGAGGAGGAAATGCAAATATGCTGGCTTATTCCCAACAGACTGAGACTCACAGTAATAATGAGAGGGGCGGAGGGAGACAAGTAGAGCCATGGGCCAAGAGCCGGCTGCCAAACAACAATAAAAAGCACTTGTGTATGATAGATCAAGCTGTGAGAGGAAGATGAAGGGCACGCCGGGGTCAGATAGATAGAAATCCTCTGTGATCTCCCCCCATATTTCACAAACACCGTCTGTAGCGTTACAGCAGACACAGAGGGGAAACAGATGGCACGGAGGGAAGATAGTATATTGAAAGGAAAACAGAGGCACACAAAGAGACCGAGAAAGAAACAATGAGAGGAGGAACTAGACGTGGATGGATTAGGGGACAATGGGCTCCTGGGCACAGACATGTTAAAGACCCCCACCCGTCCTGCAGAAGAGCAAGGAGACACGAAACGACTACAAACGATGCAGCTGCGTTGTTTGGTTTCTCTTTGTAGTCACTCTGTGGTCGTTTTGTGTCTCTCTGTAGTTATTTTGAGTCTTTGTGGTTGTTTTGCGTCTCTTTGTGATCGTTTTGCATCTCTTTGAAATCTCACTGGTTGTTTTGCCTCATTTTGTTTCTTGTGTGTTTTTGTAGTCGTTTTGCGTCTCTTTGTGGTCGTTTTGTGTCTTGTTGTAGTCAAGTTGCGTCTCTGTAGCCATTTTGTGTCTCTTTGTGGTCAAGGTGTGCCTCTTTGTAGCCATTTTGTGTCTCTTTGTGGTCACGGTGTGCCTCTTTGTAGCCATTTTGTGTCTTTTTGTAGTCAAGTTGTGTATCTTAGTAGACATTTTCTGTCTCTTTGTAGTGAAGTTGTGTCTCTTTGTGGTCAAGCTGAGCCTCTTTGTAGCCATTTTGTGTCTCTTTGTGGTCAAGCTGAGCCTCTCTGTAGCCATTTTGTGTCTCTTTGTGGTCAGGTTGAGCCTCTTTGTAGCCATTTTGTATCTCTTTGCAGTGAAGTTGAGTCTTTTTGTAACTATTTTGTGGTCGTTTAGAGTCCCTATGTAGTCGTTGCGACTCTCTTATTGTTTTGCGTCTCTTTGTGGTCGTTTTGCATCTTCGGAGTTGTCATGCCTGTTTTGAGTTCTTTTGCATCCCTTAGTAGTCTTTTTGTGTCTCTTTATGGTTGTTCATTTCTAATCAGAAATATTAAAAGTCACTTCAAACTGAGGCTCTGGCCCTCCGCTGACTGTCCCTGCCCCTGAGCCTGTGCTCGGTAGGCCCGTTCAGAAATCTATCCATGGCACCACAGGGTCTTGCAGGACATCTGGGAGATGGCTAGTTGACCTCTGGAGCTTCTGCGCTGCATGGCTGGCTGAACATATTGGATCCCATTTTAGAGAGGGGCTGAAGGTGGTGCGAAGGAGTGAGATGGGGAAGCTCTGTGGTTTAGGTGTGAACCGGGCCTTTTTCACATTAATCATGGTCAGGTGGAACACTGAATGAACCTGAGCTGCCGCCCCTCCCTGCTCTTTACCGCAGCTTAAAGATGATGGAACGCCAGAAACCCACTGGGGCTTTCTAGGAGAACGCTGTACGATGTATATAGATTACTAGAGAAACAGTACAGGGGAATACACAAGGGAATGTATTTCAGACTAACACACCAATACTTTGAACTCTTACACTTGTCTGCTGAAGCTCGTTGGCTTTTGCCTCCTCCTAAAAAATCTATTAAAACACAGATTTGCCAGACCTTATAGGAGTGTGACGACTGATGAGTATTTAAAAATCTCTCTGCCTCTCTGTGTGTCTCCTCCGCTATGGATCAATAACTCTTTTATACTGTCTATAATTGAAATGCACGGAGCCTGAGGTGATTTAGTTGGCTTTAATTTCCTTGTTCGTTATGAATACAAATATAAGCCCAAGGACATCAGATCTCCATTCATCTTCAAAACACACACAAACACATGCACTCATTCCTGCCCCTGTTAACTGAGATATACCTCAGTTATAGACATCCAACGCATCCATTCATAAAGCACGTTATTGCTGCAACTGATGATTATTCTCATTGTTGATTAATCTGCTGATTATTATCTCAATCTAATCTACAAAATCCTAAAACAAATGCTTGTTACAAGTTCCCAGAATGCAAGTTGACATATTCAGATGTCCAGAAACATTTGGAAAAGGTCCAAAACCCAAAGACACACAAAGAAAATCAACAACTATTCACATTTTGGAAGCTGGAACCTTTACATTTTTGTTATTTTTGGTTGCAAAATGACTGAAACGATGCATTGATCAACGATGCATGCATCAATATTGTTGTAGATATATTTTGTGGCAATCAAATTATTTATTAATCAGCTCGACTAGCTGATTAATAATTCATTTCATTTGAACTTAATTAAAGCACACGTGGTATTTGAGAGACTTATACTGATTTTTTATTTATGAATGAATATAACAATCTCATTCAATAAATGCCGGTACGTCAGGCCAATAACAATCTGTCTTTACCAAAGCCTAAAAGGTGGCTGTGAAGTCTGAAGGCTCCTATTTAATAAAAGGCACTAACCACTTCCCATCTCTACCCCTACTTTAGTCCGCCACCTGTACACTTTACCCTCAGAGAAGGCCAAATTACAGGGGGGAAAGAGAGGAAAGTGGCATGAGCATGGTAGAATGAGGAGGAAAGAGCAAAAGGAGTGCAGGACCTCGTTAAAAGCCCCTTCTGTGACAGCCGAGGAAAGGCTGCAGCTCCAAGTCATTAAATGTGGCTGAAGTCGGGGTGAGTGACTCAAAAAAAAAAGAGAGGACAGAAAGAGCTGGTTTCAGAGGCAAGTGCTGCAAAATGAGGAGAGGAGCGCCGGTTTGAAATGGGAAATCAAGTAGTAGCTCGCTAAGGTGAAAGCAGAGAAGCGATGAGAATGAGACAGAGAAGCCAAAACTGATACTATCTATTTTAACCACTGTTTTTTATCCTGGTCTTTGAACGGCGAGACCGTAATCTATTACATAAAAATAAAAAATGTGAGGCTGGACAGGCATCATTTCCTGTGAATTCCTCAAGCCTGTGAGAGCAAATAGTTTCCAAAAGACCTTTTCATACATCATCATAAGAGGCGTTTTCTGACCGGAGGAACTGTTTCATAGTAAGATTTGTTACTGTGTCCACACCGCAAGAAGTAGGAACAATCGTAGCTCACCGTTCTGAGGGACTCCTATTTCAGAGTAGGTCATTTCCCAGCACAAGAGGAACCATGAGTGACGTGGGTGAGTGTACGGTGATTGGTCGAACTCATGATCCAATGCGGCACCATTTTTAAAAACCTGTTAGCCGTGTAAACAACAGACGACACAAAACACAAAAAAATAAATGGAAGAAAACACGGATAAATGGACCAAAAGTGAAGTCCTGAAGTTAACTTGTTCATAAGACACCCACTCAGACCTGTTATAAATGTATGAAGAAAAACAATATACGACTAAAATTTTAACTTCAACAAACGCGTCACAACTTGTGAACTCAGGGCTTTAAGAAACTTTCCACTTACGAGGTCGCGAATACCACAAGACGGGGGCGTTCATATGGACTCATCTCGTGAATAAGGTAAACAAGACCCCATTTGAAGGCACCATTTGTTAATGCAGGAGCTGACAGGAAGTCAACTTGGACCAAAACTGTTGCCCTAGCAACAGAATGGCAATGGGAAAGGTCTATACCATATCCCCTGGGGAGTTAAACAAGTGCTACCTTCACGGAAGGCAACATTCACATTATGCACATCATTTAATAGGCAAGTCAGAGTTTATGCAAAAACTCAGTTTAACGATGGGAATGATGGGGAAAAAAATGTGCTGTTTTGGCTTTCTACGGCTCGGCAACCGGCAAACTCACAGGAGCTTTGACCTCTGTAACATCAAAAATATATTTTCCCTCATTGAGTCTTCATTCATTCAATCCTCGAATTTTCAGTCACGGACACCGAGTCTGGCAAATAGCACAAATGAATAATTCAACAGTTGAGGCAGCCTATCAGAGAAACTAACTCCTCTGGTGTTTGGAGGATCTCAGATAGTGGTAGAAATCCAACAGTCGCCACACGCCTAATGAATAAGAGCGTCGATAACAACAGCCTTTACATTTGGAAATAAGCTTTTCGATCCTTCAAATCTCCAGGCACCACTCAGGGTTCAAGAAATGTCCGGTTTGATTTCTATGCAGCGGAGTAACACCGATACAATTCACAAAACATTCAGCTCTCAAAGAGTTTTCTCACACTTTGACATATTAAAACATTCCCCAGACACTGAATATATTCCTCCACCGTCTGGCTTTTTCTGCGGTGTCAATCAGGTGGGAATTCAGTATTCATTTTCTATTTTGGTTTCCAATGTGTCACTTAATAAATTCTCAACTGCTAGTGTCTCATCCATTCCTCCTCATACGTCTTCACAAAGCCTAAAAATCTCACTCTAAACTGCCGATTTAGTGTTACAGTTGAATATTTTAAACATTTCAAACAAGATGTACTTTGAATTGACTTGCAACTCAGGTTCAGTGTCTCTACTTTGCCAGGCAACTTTCGATGAAAGGTGAAGTAGTATCTCCGCTCCCTCTTTTTCCGACGCTAAAAGCAGCGGGAAAAAAACCCTGCTTTTAATCCGCAAACACCCTGACAAAGATGGAGAAGTCCTCGCGAGCTTTTGAGCGTTTCAAAGTCATCCTATCAAGGAGGGAAATCTAGAGATGAGTGTCTGGGGAACAAAAACACTGGAGGGAGAGGACTCTCATTTGGCTTCACTTTGGCAGCCATGTTCCCCGGGCTGATGGATGAAGGGAGAAACTCATCTCATGACTAATTATTTATCTTCCCTCCAGAACTGTTGCGTCTGGGGGATGGAAATAACACAACCCCTCTGACCAAGTAGTAAACAAACCAGAATGATGGAGGTGAGTCTCCCTCACAACACTGTAGAGCATGGCTGCCATACATACAGCCCACAGGCACAAATCTGGCAGCTTATCGTATATTTCTACCCTCCTATGGTTGTGTGAGTATTTCTTAAATAGAGTGATGTTATTTTGACTGAATTTTAATATGTGAGAGTGATTGCTTTTGGATTCAAAAACATCATTGTTGCCAATTAGGGCTGTCACTCAAAGAATTAAGAACTAACACATAATTTGTTGAAATGCAAGATATTTCCATCTACGCTGTTGAAATGCTTCCACACATGACAACACTATTGCCAACAGGGAAACACATTTTTAAGTAAGCTAGAGTATAAACCAGAACAACAAATAAAAAATGGATTAATTTCTGTGGAGGCCAGTCAAGTTCTTTCACAACAACACTGGGAAAATGATTTCTTTATGGACTTCACTGCCACATGGGCGTGTTGACAAGTTGAAACAGGAAAGATTTGGCCCAAAAATGTTGCCACAAGGTTGGAAGCACTCTATCTTAACTCCATTAGTCTATCGACAAAAACATATTTCTGCAACTTTTTTGATCATCAATATAATGTTTAAGTTATTTTTCAAGCAATAGTGTCAAACTTTCTCCGGTTCCAGCTTCTCAAATGTGAGAATTGTCTGTTTTTCCTTGACTTACACATTAGTAAATTGTCTGTTTCGGACTAGAATATAATAATACAAAACTTGCCATGTGTACACTTAAAGAGTTATTGATTGCCGTAATTTGTATTCCTCTAGCAGTGTAGTGGTACTTTTGCTGCCCAAGTAGACTGTAAGAAATGGGAGACAAAATTTACACTCTATCCATCCATCCATCTTCAACCGGGTTTGGGTCGCGGGGGCAACAGCTCCAGCAGGGGACCCCAAACTTCCCTTTCCCGGACCACAATAACCAGCTCTGACTGGGGGATCCCGAGGCGTTCCCAGGCCAGTGTGGAGATATAATCTCTCCACCTAGTCCTGGGTCTTCCCCGTGGTCTCCTCCCAGCTGGTCGTGCCTGGAGCACCTCCCAAGGGAGGCGTCCAGGGGGCATCCGTACTAGATGCCCGAACCACCTCAACTGAATTCAAAATGTACACTCTTTCTTTCTCATTTTAACCAAAACTAATACAAAGTTTCAGCAGCCTGAGTCAGCAAAATCGAGGTGATATCTTTCAAACTTACATTTTACATTTTAGTACAAAATGTGTTTCCTTGCAGGCTGTTCTCATACAACGTTCGTAGCTATTCCTAAAAGTAATGCACTGTAATTCATGTATATCCCAAGAAATCAATTTGTATGTAATCCACGTAATCGTGAACCAGGAAGTATAAAGTGCGACCAACGGCACGTAGGGAGGAGGTCGGGGTGGATGGGTGGGTCCAAAAACACAGGACTTTCACCCAGGAGACCCGTTGATCAATTTACCATGTAACTTCTGTACTTAAGTTACGCCACTTCCGTAGTTATTTTAACCCAAACCACAATTTTCTCCTAAACCTAACTAAGTAGTTTTGTTGCCTAAACCTAACCAGGTTGTTTCCTGTGAAGACTGAAGTTTATTTAGAAGACTTTATGCATGTAACGAGCGGACACGTGTTGCTGTACATGAAGAATAACTTATTGTAAGATATCATACAGACCGTTGTATGTGGATACGTTGTTCCTTGGTGAGCTGTGGAGGGATATGACCGGCAGTCACGTGTTGCCATAACAAAACACTGGCAATAAACTGACACACAACGGCCAGGATCTGTTTCACATCTTGGTAGATACCAGCTCGATGTGGCTACTTGCTGAAGCCTTATATTATATATTTTTAAAACTACTGCATTTTTGCACAGGACAAGGATTTTGTGGTTTCCATTAGTCGCTCTACAAAGTTATCACTTCACAAGCAGTATGGAAACTCTTTTAATGAACATATGGCAGGTGACTCTTGTATTAAAATATACTTGAAGCAGAACCTTAAGGATTCTCCTTAATGGTTCCCTGTGGAGTTTTGGACTTACAGTATGCAGCTGTTTTTCTATGTGCGGGTCTTTGTTTTGTTCATCTCATGCACACGCACGAGGATGCTCCTGCAAGCACGCACACGGCTGACGCGATATACACAGTCTTACCGATGGTTTCACACCGTTCCACTGATTAATTTAAGTTTTTTTTCTTTTTTTTTTTAGCTGTGATATATCACTACCGAAAAAAGGAATGAATTTCCGTCAACTTTCGTGACATTGAACCACAGACACTGAACTGAACAGTCAGAACTAAAATTAAATAAAAATCAACTGAATATTCACAACTAATATAACCTTGATACACACAATGAGTTACGGTGAGTAACACTGACTGGGAACATGTTGTTCCTTTACATGTAAACTCCCCAGGGCACCTTTAATCAAGGAGGTGAGAACCTTATTATCATTACAATAATGTTGTTTTGTTGATAATGGTGATGGTGGTGTTATCTAATGACCCAGTTTAGCCTGTAGTCCACCACAGTTTATCTCTGGGGCTATAAGATGTGCTACAGAGACCACGCTTTACTGTAGAATCACACTCAGTTTAAAGCTGAGCAGACACCTAGTAGGAGGCTAATAGAGGGAGGTCTGTGTCCTCCTGCACTTTGAGCTCCTCTAATCTCATATTCATGTATTCAAGGTGAGAGGAGAGGAGCAGCTACAAGTGAGAGCTGAATGGGTCAGAGAACAGAGACGAAGAGGGGGTAGAAGCTCTGGTTGAAAGACGGAAAGAAGTGAGATGGGAGGAGAAAAGCCCCGACTCGCTCTCATCCGTCCATGAACCTATCAGCGGATCGTACCGAGGAGAAGAAAGGCTCGGGTCCTGGAGCTCCAGATCAAAGGGAATCCCCATCTGATCCAAATGTCGTTTGAATGTTTTATGGCAGACAAGACGTTGAGGTGAGGCTCGGATGAGATTCGGCTCAAGAGAGCTCTGATCGGAGGTAGCCTGTCATTTTCAGATGAGAAAGTCACATCGGGAAGCTTTTTCTTTCTGAGCACATAAACTGTACATATACATAATTCAAAATGCTGAGCAAATATATCTTAGTGCCGTATGATTGGATTTTCAAAGTTCCATTCCCTTTATATTATGTCTTCATATTGTCAGTCACTGAATTCATTATTCAGCTGTACACACCGTAAAGAGACACACAACAGAATAACAGAGCACTGAAATACTGAGATATGATGCATACAGCAGACGCCCACGTACACATATTTAAAAAGACACATATCTAGGGTTTTTTTTAATGCCAGAATCAGTATATTTGCTTCATTTGAGTCTATGCAGAGGGAGAAAGGATGTTACCGCTTTTATTGTTGTAGTCTGAGTAACGTGACGTCATATCCGTTGTGTATCCGTCAACCAAAACAAACCGCAGCCGGTCGCAGAGAGCCAAAACGAGAAAGTACACCCTCACATTTTAAATCTAACGTGGTAAACACTACACATCCAGTAAAGTATGGAAATACTTTAAATAATAATTTCACACATTCCAGGAGAAGCAGAGCTAGACATCACGGCTAGAGCGGCATGCTAACTCTGTCACGGACAGGAAACGTTATCGTATTGCGGTAATGTGCGGTCAAGCCAGCCGTCACTCTCATCTGCATTCAAACAGCCCCGATGGAGCTGACCATGGATGTATAAAGAGAACGGAGCTGACGGGAGAGCTAGAGACGGACTTGGCGAAGTTAGAGGAAGTATACACGTGTCACTATGTCCGGTTTTCAAAGTAAGGTGTTAACAAAGGAACTATATATACAAAATACATGTATGGAAATAAGATTGATTGGATTATATTCATCAGAATTATAAAACTTTAACATTACAAAATAAAATACCACTAATTTGTGAGAGTCTTTATTCTTGATTGATATATTTGACTTCAGGACATCTCTGACTACATACAGGCTGAAAATCAAACATTATTACTGTATTAATTTAGATATTTTCCAAAGTAAAAGTCCCTAGAAGTGCATGATTCAACTTTTTCCCATAGTCTAGTGTTAAAAAAGTTAACAAAAATCGCAATAAATCATAATATCGAATCGCAATACTTTAAAGTCTCAATGCATATCGAATCGGCACCCAGGTATCGTGATAGTATTGAATCAGGAGTAAGGTATATCGTTCCAGCCCTAATATCCAGTGTAACTGACGAACCAAACTGCAATGGCACTAATTAATTTGTTATTGAAAAGTTAAGTATGACATATCATTCACATCTATTTTATTTTATTTGATCAACCATCAGCCCATTTCTATATGCTCACATCTTTATTCCTGCAAAGCTCTGTTTGTGGATAAACCCATAGAAATACATTCAATCATACATGAATGCTGCACAGAACCCTAACGTACACGGATTATTTCCTCTGTGACAAAGCCCTTCAAGGATGCAGAGAAGCTATTGTGTTCAAAGCCTTGTTTCCTCAGAGCAGAGTGCCCAGGACGAGAGTATTTACAGTTTATTATGCAGATGCCATCGCTAAGCACTCTCATATAATGCAAATGCACACACACACATGCATGCTCTCAAACCCATTTTGAATTGAGCATGTTGTGCTGTCACATATTTTTCATTTCATTTGTGCATAATACTGTACATGAAAGGGGACTTTTTTGAAGCACTAACATTGTGAATACATCAACAAGGAAGTAAATGAGTGCAAAGAGTAATATGAATAATGCACACCTGAAAGAAGCTCTTATAGCTGTGTACAAGACTTTGAAGTCAAGATTGGGGACACATTTCATATCTCTAACTAAGCTCTAATGGATCAGGAAGACAAAAAAGGGCTCTAAGCCTGGGTCACTAGTGGATTGCAGCCTGTAATGGGTTAACTTGTTCCAGTTAGATGAGGAGATGGGAGGGGACTGGCACTCTGACGTCACCGCTGAAAGAGAAACTAAAAGGAGACACATGCTTTTACTTTCTTTTACAGTTCCGACACACAACGACACACTCCAGGTAAAGTTGCAATTTGACATGTTTATAGTCTTGTCTTTAGTGAGTTTATTGAAGTGATTTCAAACACAGACAACTATGAATCTGGATTGACTCTAACTTTCTTTCTTTATTTCACCTTATGTTTTCTAGACATGGCTTCTGCTGCTAATAGTCTAATTGTTGAGGATAATTTTCTTTGTTCCATCTGTCTGGATGTGTTCACTAAACCCGTGTCGATTCCCTGTGGGCACAACTTCTGTCTTGGCTGCATCACAGACCACTGGGACACTAAGAACACTATACTCCAATGTCCGCTGTGCAACGAGAAATACGTTAGCAGGCCAATGCTTCGGGTTAACACTTTCATTGCTGAGATGGTCGCGAAGGTCAAGAAATCTGCTGAAGAAAGAGCACTAAAAGATTGCGCTTCCCCTGAAAAAGCAGGAAATGGAGACGTGCTCTGTGATCGGTGCCCAGGGGCGAAGCAAGCAGCCGTCAAGTCCTGCTTAGTGTGCTTCATGTCTTTCTGTGCGACACATCTGGAGCCTCATCAGAAGATTTCAGCTATGAAAAAACACAAGCTGATCCAACCGGTGGAGAACCTGGAGGGCAGGATGTGCAAGATGCACGACGAGCCTTTGGAGCTGTTTTGCAGGGTGGATCAGATGTTCATGTGCGAAATCTGTAGAGACGGTGACCATAAAACCCACGAGATAGTGAGTCTGGAGGAGGAGGCCGAAATGAGGAAGACCCAGCTGGAAATAGAAAAGAAAGGCTCGAATCAGATGATCCAGGCGCGTCAGCAGAAAATCCGTGAGATCCGAGACTCAGTGGAGGCCAGCAGAAATAATGTGGCGAAGGGCCTGTTGTACAGCGAGCGCATGATGACTGATGTGGCGGACTGCATTAAGAGGAGTCAAGCAGAGCTGGCTGAGGTGATTGAGACAAAGCATAAACACATTGAAACAGAGAGACAAGGCTTCATTAAAGAACTGGAGGGAGAAATTATCCAAATAAAGCAAAAACAGGGGCAGCTTTATCAGGTCTCACTCACCAACGACGCCTTGGTTTTCCTTGAGAAATTCCTGACTATTACCTTCACTCAGCCCAAGGTTAAGGACTGGTCCCATGTGACTCTTAACAGTGTTGAGTTCACCCAGCAGGACGCCGTGGCCGCACTGATGACAACAGTGATGAGAGAAATAAGGATGCTGTGTGATCCCGACTTGAAAGAAATGCGGCGGCACGCTGTGGATGTGACTCTGGATCCCGACACGGCGAACCCTCTTCTCAATGTTTCTTCGGATGGGAAACAAGTCACGTATGGAGATAGAAAGAAGAATCTCCCACCCAAACCAGAGCGGTTTGAACAAGTCCTTAACGTCCTTGCCAAGGACGGTTTCACCTGGGGAAAATTCTACTACGAGGTTCAGGTTAAAGACAAAACAAACTGGGATTTAGGAGTGGCAAACCAGTCCATCAACAGGAAGGGCGATATACGACTGAGCCCCATGAATGGATACTGGACTATTTGGCTCAGAACAGGGAATAAGTTGACAGCCAACGCCGGCCCTGCCGTTAACCTCCAAGTGAGGGAGATGCCTCAGAAGGTCGGGGTGTTTGTTGATTACGAGGCGGGTCAAGTTTCCTTCTACGACGCCGACACCAGGGCTTGCATCTTCTCCTTCACCGGATGCAAGTTCACCGAGAAGCTCTTCCCGTTCTTCAGCCCCTGCGCTAACGACGGCGACAAAAACTCAGCCCCCTTGATCATCACGCCCGTCACACACAACAGCTGAGTTTTGTTTTTTTCTGGATTTGTGAAAGACAAAGAGACGGGGCGAGGGACTCGGAGAGAGATCACAATAGTAGAGCGCTGAAATGATTTTTATCTGTGAAGCTCCGGTGTGTCATTCTGTTTCTCCCATCCATCAGTGTCAGAGCTGCGTGTCAGTGTGTCTCGTCTGTCACACAGACGGCTGTAGATCTCCACATGCAGCCATCAGGACATTACACACACACACACACACACACACACACACACACACACACACACACACACACACACACACACACACACACACACACACACACACACACACACTACAGTCATACATCTCCCTGTGTTACAAAAAGAAATCTTTATGAGCTGGCCATTCATTTTGATATTTTAAAGCTACTCTTGCCTGCCAACATTCCAACAATGAGTGACATAGAATTTACAAATATTTTATAGCACTTGCTTTGTGCCACATATCAGAACTGTTTACTTGACATGATGGATGGGATTGATACTAGGGCTGTCAATCAATTTAAATAGTTAATCGGGATTAATATCAAATTAATATATATATATATAAAATATATTAAAAAATGTTATCTGTTCAAAATTTACCTCAGAGGGAGATTTGTCAAGTATTTAATACTCTTATCAACATTGGAGTGGGAAGGGTTGCCTGGTTAGCTCAGTTGGTAGAGCGGCGCCCATGTAACAGGCTTCAGTCCTGACCACGGTGGCCCGGGTTCAAACCCGGCCTGTAGCCCTTTCCGCATCCACTCTCTCTCTCTCTCCCCCTTTCCAAAACTCTATCCACTGTAAATAAATGCTTAAAAAATGCCCCCAAAAAATAACTTTAAAAAAAAAAAAAAACATTGGAGTGGGAAAATATGCTGCTTTATGCAAATGTATGTATATTTGTATTATTAGAAATCAATTAACAACACAAACAATGACTAATATTGTCCAGAAACCCTCAGAGGTACTGCATTTAGCATAAAAAATATGCTCAAATCATAAGACGGCAACCAGAAGCCCAACAGGCAACAACAGCTGTCAGTGTGTCAGTGTGCTGACTTGACTATGATTTGCCCCAAACTACATGTGATTATCATAAACTGGGCATGTCTGTAAAGGGGAGACTCGTGGGTACCCATAGAACCCATTTACATTCTCATATCTTGAGGTCAAAGGTGAAGGGACACCTTTGAAAATGGCCATGACAGTTTTTCCTCACCAAAATTTAGCGTAAGTTCGGAGCGTTATTTAACCTCCTTCATGAAAAGCTAGTATGACATGGTTGGTACCTTTAGCTTTAAAACTGAACCCTCTACAACCTCCAAAAGATCGATTGTGTTAATGCGTTAAAGAAATTAGTGCCGATAAAACAACTTTGTGTTAACAATTGCAAAGGCATAATGGCAGAGGAAAAAGATGAGGCTGCTGAGAATACCACAAGAGGGCGGCGTTCATATGGACTCTTCTCGTGAACACGGCACACGACACAACATGGGATGCACATCAGGACAGCGTATCCCAAGGTGACCCCTTCCCCGCCCCCCCGGTACACAACCAGTAATGGAAAATAAATCAGCACAGAAATTATTGAAAGAAATTAATCTGTTCTTCTAATGTGGCTCCAGATGAGAATTATTTTCTCCATCAATTAATGTTATTCAGTTAAAAGTGTAGTTATTGAATGCATCAGTCACAACACTGGAGCCTGACTGGCACATAACGCCATTTCCTCTAATTAAAATCAGTCAAACCTGCTTTCCAAGTTCAAACAAAGCCAATCTGTCTGGTTAGGAGAGACTTTAAGCAACTGTTTATTGAGCAAAGCCAATTAAAGTCTGTTTGTTTGCCGGTGGGTAACATTTAATTCTGTTTGTGTTTTTAGAGTTGTGTAGATGTTTAGTTGTTTTTTTTTGACACTGTTCTCCCAAGAAGAACAACTGCATCAGTCAAATCGCCGTATGTTAAGTGTGAAAGCCATCCAGAGGTCATAGGACCGTCAACGCTGATTTTTTAAAAAGCGTGACCACGATCATTCCCGAAGCTTAACCACATGTTTATTATTGTAACCATGACAACGAAGGTCCCCTAACTTTCATAAAGTACTAATTTTAGCCTGAACTATGGTCTTTCCCCAAACCTAACCAAGTTGTTTTTGTGCCTAAAACCAAACCTTAATGAATATTTCACCTGCAAAATGACCATTTGTATGTCATTTACTCGCCCCGTGTTACCTTGAATTCTTGAAGGAAACTTCTTGCATGCCTCCACGGCAATCAATAACTTTAGATTCAGATGAACAAGTACCGGAGCCTGCACAAGTTTATGCAAAAGTGTTTAGTAAAAAAGAAAGAAAAAAGGTTTTAGCGTAAATGCATGTGTTTGGAAAGTAGTGAGCATACGACTGGATAAATGAGCCTTGGATTATACTGCATGAGTCGTGTGAGTTTGTAAACGGTTGTTGTGATATAGTTTTGCTGTTGTTAAAGGCGGCCCTCATTTACTGTTATTTAATTTATCAAGACTTCTCTCTGATTTTTGATTCTTCGTTCACCGTGGAGGCATGCGAGAAAAACAAAGTTTTAGTCAAGATTTCAAGGTAACACGGGGTGAGTAATTGATACACAAATGGTCATTTTGTGGGTGAAGTATTGTTTTAACCATAATGTCATCACATAATCACTCTAACGGTTTTGGAAGTCACGGATGAGAGGGAGCCGGACAAAGTATTGTGTCATTTCATTTACAGGATTTGTTGTTTTTTTTTTTTTTTGTCAGGATGCTGGTTGTCTCTTAAATGAGGTTGTTAATAATAATAATAATAATAATAACAATCTTATCTGGACATAAAGTAGCTGAGGAGCTTTAGGAGAGTCGGTCAGATTGGCCCACTGAATTGTTGTTTCATTAAGATATCAGAGCTGAGAGACCACATACTGGGAAAATGAGTGTGTGGAGCTGTTGGATAAAACTCTTGTACTGAATCTCCATAATGTCTGTTAATAACAATCACCCGTTTTTCTTTGATGATCATACATTTTTGGTATTGAGTGAGGGATATAAATAACAATGTGTAATCAAAGAGGACCATGTAATCTGAAAATACAGGTTAAAATAAAGGAGGGGGGGAGAAATCACCAAGATTGGAGTTTCAAGTTGTTAAATAACAGCAGTGACACTGTATGTACACGTTATATAGAAGTGAATTAAATGTCTGTATTATTACTGAAACGATTAGTCAATTAATGAATTAGTTAATTGTGAAGATTTTCTGCTGTTCTCTGTTATATATCACTGTAGATTCAAGTCATTTGACTTTTGCTCTGTTGCTCGGACAAAACAAATCATTTTTGAAGATGTCATTTTGAAGTCTGAGATTTTGTGATCGTCATTCTCTGTTTTTGACATTTCATTCTTTTAATTAGTTGTAAAAAATATTAATTTGTTGATGAAAATGTAGACCTAAAGTGAGTTGACTATGCAGATGTTCACTATGTGATGTTTGATTGAAATGTATTGAGGGGTAACAATTATAATAAAGTTGATTTAGGAAGTTGCAAACAGTAATCTTGATTTTTTTTTCATCTGGACCTCAAACTTGAAAAAACACCCACAACAATCCAAGAAATCCTTCCAACAGATAAAGACACTGAATGCTGATTTACTTCAATATGCAATTAGAGTGCATCTGTCACTTTGAGGAATATAAACACAAATTAGAGGTTCTCCTGACAGCCTCAGATTCACATAACATACACTTAGCAATTTTGTAGCCTCGACTCGCAGAATAATCCATTTCGTTACTCTCCCACTGTGGTTTGAAAAATAATGTAAATTCTGCCTTTCACAAACAGGGGGAATGAGCTTTTAATGATTTGACACAGATAATTGCATGCCATGTCTCAAGTGAAAACAGGTTATCTGCAGAATGGGAATAGAAATGTGAAGGTGTTGTATGAACACATCTCAGGTTAATGTTATGCAAACACAGCTTTGTTTTACTGCTAACGGTCAGTGTTGGAAGAAGTATTTAGATATTTTACTTTAGTAAAAGTAGAAGTACTAACATGTAATGGAAATCTAAAAAAGTGCATCCAAAATGTCCCTTAAGTAAAAGTATCTAAGTATTAACAGTTAAATGTACTTAAAGTAGCTACAGCAGTCATTATGCAGCACAATGGATCCTCTCAGAGCTCAGAGTTATAATATCAGATGATGGTATTGGCTCATTATTATTGATGGATTACTGTGTAAGCAGCCTCTTCAGAGTGTAGCTGGTGAAAGTGAAACTACTATTAACTACTTTATACTCCGTCTGGTGCTTTAATCTGTAACAGTGCATCAGATTTTATTTACTAATCACATGTTTTGTATGAAAAAACTGAATCTGCAAAGTAAACTGGTAACTATATCTGTGGAATAAATGCAGTGAAGTAAAAGTATTAGGGCTTTAAAAGTTAACGCCACAGTAACACATTAACGCAACTTGAGAGTTTTAGGTTGTAGCGGACTCAGTTTTAAAGCTAGAGTGATGATATTGGTATCATATGAAACTACAAAACCTGAGGAATCCATCGGTACCAACCATGTCATTCTAGCTTGTCACAAAAGGAGGCTAAATAGCATCCAAAGTTACGCTAAATTTTGGTGAGTAAAAACTGGCGTGGCCATTTTCAAAGGGGTCTCTTGACCTCTGACCTCAAGATATGTGAATGTAAATGGGTTCTATGGGTACCCACGAGTCTCCCCTTTACAGACATGCCCGCTTTATGATAATCACATGCAGCTTGGGGCAAGTCATAGTCAAGTCAGCACACTGACACACTGATAGCTGTTGTTGCCTGTTGGGCTGCAGTTTGCCATGTTGTGATTTGAGTATATTTTTCTATGCTAAATGCAGTACCTGTGACGGTTTCTGGACAATATTTGTCATTGTTTTGTGTCGTTAATCGATTTCTAATAATAAATATATACATACATTTGTAAAAAGCAGCATATTTGTCCACTCCCATGTTGATAAAAGTATTAAACACTACAAATCTCCCTTTAAGGTTCATTTTGAAAAGATAAAAAAATTTGCAAATAATTGTGATGAAGTATTTTAAACGATTGACAGCCCTAAAAAGTATGAAGTAGCATACAATTTAAATACTCAAGTACAAGTACCATAACTACAATACAGTAATGGAGTACATGTATTGACAGTAGATAACTTCCATCACTGCTCATTCACCTAATAAATCAGTCAGAATTGAAGTTCAATCTTACAGCAATTTCTTTTTACTTTTTTATTTTATCTCAATATTCAAATATTATTTTAGTACACAGTGACCTTGAACCGGTGTTTGATTAAATGTTTCCGCAATATTGAACAGTTCAGGTCAACCTTCCTCAAAATCCTTTCTTATAGTGGCTCTTACAAAGGCTAATGTCAGACTGCATTTTTATTTTATTAATATATTTTTTCTTCTTTACCACACAAGGCTGAAAGTAGATTTTTTTTTTTGCTTAATCATGCAGGCTGAATAAACTGCTGCACTAGCCTCATCTGTGGTTTAAATATAGTCGCTCTAGTGTATTTCAAATGTGCTCCAGTGTAATACTGTCATGGAAACAGGCTCTTTATGAAGGGGGCTTGTCAACAAAGACAGTTTCACCAGTCTCAGGTTCCTGTCAAATTAAAGGCACAGTCCTGGAGTGTGCACTGTACTGCTTCTAGTGCAGTCTAGTCTAGCCTTGTGAAGCTAACGAAGAGCACATCACATATAACTGCTATTGATCCACTCAATGAGTGAACTCACGCTCCTCCAACACACCAGCAGCTTTATAACTGCTCATTCTGCTTTTTGTTTAATCGCAACAGAACCGCAAAGAGAAGACCATCCTGAACTGCTGTGAAATGCTGATACCAATATATAAAACTGGATAACTCCAGCAGTTTGGACGGAGGCCCTGAGGCGGTCTTTGTTATGCACTGCTTGAAAAGAGACGCTGGTGAGGAGAAGTACAAGAGTGAATAATGAAAAGTGTATAACTTCTGTATAAATGAACCACAAAGAGTTTGCAGCTGAAAAGATGATGAATGTGTTTGAATCACCAACCCAACGACGCAAGGCTTTTTATTAAAGCATGCATGGTACCTTCGTTAGTCACGTTCCAGCTATTAAATATTCTTATTTACTCTTATTTATACTACATAGGATATACACCTACAGAGCTTGTGGACATGTGTCTCCACTCAGCCACATACGATCTCATTACTGCAGTCCGTACTACCTGTAGCCTGTTAATTAACACCTATAGGGTTGGATTGATTTCAACCTTGAAGTTAAGCCCTGACAAATTTTATTTCAAAAAAATAATAAATCACCTTGCTTACAGTATCACAATATATCACAATATATTGAATCGTAACCCCTGTATCATGATACGTATCGTATCACCAGATTTTTGCCAATACTAATGCTAACATGAATAGATAAGACAGTAAATATGAGGAACATGGTAAACCTAATACCTGCTTAATATCAGTATGTTAGCATTGTCATTGTGAGCATATTAGGATGTTGATGTTCAGCTCAAATGACGACTGAACACACCCTGGTGTGAGGAGAACTGTCGGACCTGTCAGGCTTGAGAAAGTTCATAAACTACATGTCTGTCTCAATTTTTCCTAACAGGATGTTTGTCCCACTGTGTTAGATCATAAATACAATCTCTGAGTACATTGGTCAGGGTAATTACACCGGCTCAATGAATGACAGTTTGTGAAAAATACAAGTACATCATGTGGTGCGTGTGTTGTGTCCATGTTTCGACAGGACCACATGCCTTTGTCCCACAGTATGTGTATCTAATGAAGTGCCAAATGTAATGAGATAAATCTATCCATTAGGGTCCCTTAACGAGACTAAATCCACATGGCTGCTAATGAGTCGGTGCTCCATCAGTTGTCCTCAGAGGGCCGGAGGACCTGACTGAAGCTGGAAAACGACCCGGAGCCAGACAGAATCACACCCTCTAAGCCAGTAAATCCACAGCTCCAGCTGTTGCAGACCTCCATCATTTAGCTACCCGTCCTTCAGGGA